>JACFYI010003099.1:40718-51225 GCA_014898755.1 Handroanthus guayacan | reverse complement strand
TAAGCCGCGAATCATTGCATGACCAAGCCCGATCGGTCTAGTTTTTTTTGGGACAATAGCAAGCTTGTAATAGCTCAACTAGATTTTTGCTGTAATGATTTGTAAATATAGGAAGTTGAGCCTATGTTTTGGAAAATCATGTAAATGTACAATCCTTTTGGTATAAATGAGAATTCCAATGACTTAGTTGGTTTGAGCATGTAAATTTCTCATTATGGTTATTAGTATGTTCGTCCGACCGCGAGTGACGTTCCGGACTGCGAGGCGGGCATGCCATCGCGATCCGGGGCGCCACACAAATGCTAGGCGTTATTCACTTTAGATTTTCTATTTCAGTTTGTATTTTATCTCATGTTCCTTTGTATAGATGCTTTTCAAGTGTGTGGTATTCGTAATCCTATGGATTTAAGACATTAGATATGTATTTAATACAAGGAGCAAGAGATAATATACCACTTGAAATTGAGGATGCTAGCTGTCATTTAATTATTTTCTTTTCTCCTATGATCATAAATGAGGAAACGGTATGACTTTTCACTTGCTAGAGCATCTTTGCTTCTATGTTACTAAAAAATAATGTGAAACCATCATCAAAGGATGAACTTTAGGGTATGATCAAATATTTTTAATGGAATTGTCAACTTTAAGTTAAATATTTTTGTATTAGCAATGGGTATAATAACTAACAAGCTGAGTTATACCTTTTTCTAGTTGTGCTTTAGAGAAAATTGTTTATTATTTATATATGGGAATCACATATTTCTTCTAGTTCAATTGTCAACAATAAAACATAATATGTTCTTAATTATCGCGTCCAATATTTGGTAGTTGATAGCGAATTTCTTTTTAAAAACCTCAATTTTGTAACAAATTGCTCACATCAAGAAGAAGGCACAACTCTAGTTCGAGTTTTTCTTTTCTTTTTTTTTCCCCCAAATAATACCCTTTCTCATTATATATAACCCATTCAATGTTGGAAGAGGCAATATTATCCATGGTCTCTACCGTCTACAAGGGAAAACTGCATCAACCTTCCCTTAACTATGGTTTATTAGCAACTAGCTCCCCTGATGTTTGGCCTTTTTACATGTATCTCCTCTCCATCCATTTTTCTGTTAGTCTCCATTTGTTAAAACTAAATTGCCCTTCTAGTATAATAAATTGTAATTAAATCATTTACCCCATTCTATTAAATATTTGGATAAAGTGCCCTTTATGCCAAGTATATTAAATGGCCCTTTATATCATGTATATTTATATATTCTTAGTATTTTTCTAACTATTTTAATATACTTTGTTCATTAATTACAAAAATATTAATTTCAATTCGCAAAGCAATTAATAAGTAATTAAATCAAATTTTGCATCTAACATAATTAATGAGTTATACAGAAGAAAAAGAAAAGAAAATAATTTAACTATGTGAACTTATAATTAAGTAATAAACATTTATTTTAAATGAATCATGGGGCTTTTGGATCAATATGAATGACTATATTTTTGTGAAAACAAATTTATACGCTTTTCAGTTGAATAAACCTATATCGGTTCATTTTAATTCGTGAAAATTTAATATTTCTTAAATATATTTTTTTCGTCTACTATATATAATATCAAAATTTAAGTTAGCGAAGATGTACTTATTCATCTCAAGTCTAATATAGTTTAGATCTATTTATATTGTATACTTTTAAATAATCAAAATAAATTTTTCATGCTTAATATTTATGTGTGTAATTCTTCAAATTTCATTACTTTAGTTTTTAGACTTTGAGTTACTGAATTTTTTAAGTCTTCATATCATCACTTAAAAGATTATTTTTTAGTTAAGAAAGAATTTTATAGAAATTAGGATATAAAATACTCAAAATATATTATCGGTACAAAGGGTAACTTTATCCAATCACATTTTAATTTTTTATTTTCTATTTTTTAGAATACAAATTAAATTTAGCTTTAAGATTTAATTATCAGAGCAAAGGTTGATACAGAAGACCAAATTAACGTCAAGAGAGTTGGTTGATAATACACCATAATTCAAGGGAGGTCAATGGAATTTTCCCATCTCAACAACATAATTTCTTACATTTAGTACATTGCAGAGTATAATATTTAATGTTGTTTCAAATTTAGTGCTATTGAAGTAGCAAACTCTAGGTTAAATATTTTTCCATTACCATGGCACAGTATAGCAAATTATCTAACATATTTTAGATGAAGACGTGTTGTGTTAAATAGGTACCCTATACTAGTAAAATTTGACGAATATTTAAAAATTTAAAATGCTTAGACTAACTATAATATAAATTACTTGGTATGAATTCTATAGATAATTAAAATTTAATAGAATTTTATTTTCAAAACTAAAATATAATAAATTCCAACTCTAAATAACTAAAATAATAATATCCTTAAAATAAAAATTTATAGTTTCTTGAGCTAATGTCATATGAATAATTATAAAAGCTCATAGCAAATTTAAATATAAATAATTATAAAAGCTCATGATTAACTAAAATATATCTAAAATATTAATAAAATTTCATAAAATTAGATAATTTATTTAAATATAAACTTTAAATAAGAAAAAACAAAAAGAATTAGATAATATGATTTTAAATAACATGCTCAACCATTTTAAAACAATAAAACATGTCTCATATAATTTAGATAAATTTAATTAAGAAATAAAATAAGTTAAAAAAAGAAGGGGGAAAAAAAAAAAAAAAAGAAAACCCAACAATTGTCTGTCTTCTTCATGCGTTCCTCCTACAACCACTTACAAACCCCGCTCCACCTTTCCACACAAGCCGTTGCTGCTGTGCGACGTCCCTTACAGACACACTTCGCCAAATCGTTGTTAGGTCGGGGGAGGTATTTGTAATTTCAATTTTTTCCTTTTTTGACTTTTTTTTTAAAATTTTCGACAGGCCTTACGTATATACATTAGATTATTTATCGAGTCATAGTTCTAGTAGAGGAAAAAAAATTAGAAAATCAATGGTAGCTATCATTTTGGTGCAATGCACTCTCAACGTGTAACATATACTCACTTCCAATTGATTAGGTTTAGCAATAACCCGCACTAGCCCAGCAAGATTTTTTACCACCCAAAACCTGCACCACCCTTGCGGGTTTTGAACCACAAAACCTGCATCTACCCAACCCTGAAAAAACACATAGATGACAATACGCACCCACTCATTAAGTCATTAAAAGAGATTTAGGAATTAAGGTTCACAAACACTAAATCGAGTGATATTTGAATTAGTTTGAAAGCATAACTTGAAAAAAAAGAAAATAAAACAAAACAAAACGAAACTACAAATTACACACAAAATTACGGGGACATGAAAAATAAAATCTGACAGTCCAATATCCTCGATCCAAAAATCATGCCAGATCTGGCTTCGTGAGTGAAGTCGTGCAATATATATGTATATATATACATAATTCATTGTGTTAGTACTCTTCATGTATATGTTTTAATTACTACGTATGAGGTAGCATCACATGAAATATAAAAAATACGCAACAACCCACAACATGTGCTCATTCTCAACAAAATGAGAGTCAAGAAGATGAATATAGTCCTAATGTTCCTCATGCTTGCTTAATTTTGATTTAATTCGGTAATGGGGAAGGGTCAAATTTATGGTGCAAGATTATGCAATATCAATTTAGTTCCACAATTAATTAATTAATTAATAAGGTATCTACTACGCACGGTAATTAATTATTGCCCATTTAAAAAATAAGACAACTTACCAAGTAGTTTTGTTTATATGAATAGATTTTTCTATAATAAATTCTCAACAGTCAACCCTACATCAAGTATGGATCTAGTCTTCGCTTCTTGCTCTAGTGAAAATGCTAGGCCTTATTCACTTTAGATTCTCTATTTCAATTCGTATTTTATTTTCTATTTCTTGTACAAATACTTGTTAAGTACACGGTATCCTTAACGCTATGGATTTAATACATTTGACATGTATTTAATATAAGGAGCAGGAGATAAAATACCACTTTTAATTGAGGATCCTAATTGCCACCAAGTTTTGAATATAGTGGCACCGCCTCTACCATTTCATAGTGAAGATACATGGTTCGAGTCCCACCAATAATGTGTGGGCGTTTGTCTCTTGTATGATAGTTATTTTTGTCTACTGAATGATAGTTTAAATTATTTGAATTGTTATTTAGTTCATATATTTAATCTTTAAAATATATTCATATTATGAATTAATGTATAGTTAAATTTAATCGCTTCTCTAGAAAAAAAAAAAAAAAAAAAGGAGAGAGAGGAAAAAATTGAGGATCCTAATTAATACATTCGTGTTTTCAACCAAATTAATTAAGCTCCCGTAAGACCTTGAAATCTCTGCACTCCCACTTTTTTGGCAAGACATCAATGCATGCAAATTAGTGAAGAATAAGTAATTGGGACAAGATTCCCTATTTTAAGTTGTGTTTCATCTTCTATTTCATACTTTTAAATACATATCATGTATATTAAATGCTTCCTCATAAAAATATTTAATAATAAACGTAATACACATGGCATGTTTTTAAGGGTATGAAATAGGAGATGAAACACTATTTGGAATAGGAGATCCTATTCGATAAGTTATTGGAGACCTAAAGTCACAATTAAGGAAAATCCTTCAAAAGTTACAGAATTTTCCATTTTGCACCCCTCCCCCAATCGGATAAGATCTTCTATTTCAAAATAATATGTTATCTCCCATTTCATACTTTAAATATGTGCCATGTGTATTAGGTATTTTATTATAAAAATATTTAGTGATAAATACAATATACATAACATGTATTTAAAAATTTAGAATAGAAAATGAAAAACAATTTAGAATAGAAGATCGAATTTGTCCCCTAACAAGAACTTTTAGCTCTATCCCCTACTTGCACGGGTTCATTAGGAGGGGATTCCCTTTCAAACATATTAGTATGGGGTACCTATGTAACATTCCACAACTTCATTTGAAATATGTTACGTAATTTGCTTCATATCTCTTCTATGGCATTGTAATAAAAATATATTTAATCTAGAATTTGTTACATCTAGAGTGGTCTACTAACCAGATATTAAAATCTTATAACCTTTCACAAATGCAAAATATTGTATTGTGGCTTGTCAAGAGACTATGGATAAAATTGTCCCTTCCAATGCCGAATCGATGCACACAATAAGAAAGGGCATTAATTATATATATATATATATATTAAAGTTACAGAGTTTTGCCTTCTTGATGTGGACAATTTGTTACAAATTGATTGTTTTTTTAAGAAGAAATTTGATGTCAACTACCATTATTGCATGTGATAATTAAGTACATGTTACATTTTATTGTTGATAATCGAATTGGAAGAAACATAGAATTCCTATATATAAATGATAAACTCACTTTTACATGTGGCACATATCCAGAAAAATATCCTATGTAACTTGTTCTCTCTTGTACGCCATTGCGATTGAAAAAATATATAACCTAATTAAGTTGACAATTCTACTAAAAATATTTGATAATCTAAAGTTCATAATTTAATAATTGATGTCACGTTATTTTATTAATATGATAGAACCAAAAGATGCTGCAGGTTGAGATCCATCCCATTTCCTTACACTGATCATAGAAGAAAGAAAAGTAAGTAAATGAAGCCTAGCATTTTCTCCAGGGTAGGAAGGGAACCAAATCCATATTTTATGGAGGGTTGACTATTAAGAATGAGTTATATAATAATCTATTTATATAAGCAAAATTACTTGTTAATTTGTCTTATTTTTTAAATGATCAATAATTAATATGCTTAATTCATACCTAATTAATTGATTAATTACTTTTAAAAATAAGTTGGCATTGCATAATATTGCACTGAAAACATGAAAGGGCAATTTGAACTTTTTTCTCACAAGAGGTGGCCTTTTTGGATTTCACAGGGAGATTTGGTGCAAATTGCCCATACATGCACACACCAATTAGAGACAAGCAAACCTCTTAGTCGTCTT
This sequence comes from Handroanthus guayacan, assembly GCA_014898755.1. Classification (NCBI taxonomy): domain Eukaryota; kingdom Viridiplantae; phylum Streptophyta; class Magnoliopsida; order Lamiales; family Bignoniaceae; genus Handroanthus; species Handroanthus guayacan. Next base: position 45,200 of record JACFYI010003099.1, on the reverse strand, counting down.
GGTGTTAATTTTTTTCGACTTTGTTTCTCTTGAAAGAAAGCTCTCATCTAATTAATTACACTATTATCCGTTGCGAATTGTATAAAATAATTGATATATTTCATATATGCTACAGTATAATGAGATTTGTGTATATTTAATAATAATATTATGATTTATATATTTAATATAAATAGAAAAATTAATTAATGGCGAGGTTACGATTTTTCACCATTTGTGACCTAGCTACTCCTTGGGGGAATGGAGGTGGAGGTTATGGCTTTTGCTTTTGTATATCCAGAATTCGTGATGGCTCTTGTGGTACAACATGCCGAAGCGATAGCGAGTGTATTGATTCTTCATGTACTACTCGCGGATGGAATCCTTTATTCTAAATGGTGTTTCATCTTCTATTTTATGCTTTTGAATACATGTCACGTGTATTAAATTAAATATTTTCTTATTAAAATATTTGGTAATAAATGCAATACACCTGTCATGTATTTAAAGGTGTGAAATAGGAGATAAAATACTGTTTGGAATAGATGATCCAGTCCAGCACCGCCTATGCTGCCTCTGTTGGCGGCATCTGTGTCTTCCTCCTTAATTCATTTCTATCAAGTTCATCAAAAATTACAAATTAATGTACAACTTAACATTGTCCACAATAAAAATATAATGGTAGTACGTAGTGGGTATCATCAACAATGTATGAATGGAATCTAGAGTTAGTACTTACCACCTATTATATGTATGATCGATTGATGCTAAATCTATTTATGTTATTGTACTTATTAAGGTAAATGGAAATTTATCACATGTGAAATAGAAAAGGCGTAGAAAAATCCCTTTGAAAAAATAATAGATATTGAGATCATTTATAATTTGAAATATCATGTAATATGTTCCCATTTGTCAGATAGCGTAGCTCCCTCACGCGTTTTGCAACTGTTTTGTTATTTTAGTCTATGTAATACTAGTTTTGCCATTGTTAGTAAGTATATAGTGGTTACAAGCATTGAAACTTAACAACAATTTCTTCTTCTTCTTTTTTTCTGTTTTTCTTCTAAAATTTTTTTGTTCTTCCATTGCTTCCTCCTTTAATTGAAAGAACTACATGTAACAAATCAAATATTTTTTGGTATTATGAAGAGCAAAAATGATATTATAAATGTCAAAATAACGAAATCAATTTCAAAACACGCGAGTAAGCTACATTGCCTCATTGAGAGGAGTATAATGCGTGATTTTTAAAATCACAAAACGTCTCAATGACTATTATTTTTTTCCTCATAGGGAATTTTTTGCACATTTCCTATTACACGTGGGGTTAAATTGCAATTTACTCCTTATAGTTAATGTCTTTGACAGTCCAATATCCTCGATCCAAGAATCATGCCAGATCTAGCTTCTTGAGTGAAGTCGTGCAATATATAATTCAATGTGTTAGTACTCTTCATGTATATTTTTTAATTACTAAGAGGGTGTTTGGCTAAGCTTATTTAAACATCTTATAAGCTCATACATCTTATAAGATATTTTTGGAGCTTATAAGATGTTGGATCTTATTTTAAAAATAAGTTGTTAAAGTGTTTGGATAAAATAAGACCTTTTAGCTTATAAGATGTTAGTAATGACAATATTGTAATTAAAATGATTAAAAATGAAGTTGGGTGTTAAGATCTTAAAAATAAGTTGGGAGTTCCTTACTTTTTTAAAAAGAACTTATAAGCTCCTAACATCTTATTTTTGGAGTTAATAAGATCTTTTTAAAAAAAATTTACCAAACACCTTATGGCATCTTATACGCTCTCAAACATCTTATAAGATGTTTTTAAGAGCTTATAAGCTCACCCAAACACCCTCTAAGTACAAGGTAGCGTCACATGAAACATAAAAAATACGCAACGACACACAACATGTGCTCATTCTAATTAAATATACATATATATATATATATATCTATGTGTGTGACTCTTTAATATTGTCAAGATACCAAGACAAGCCAAAGTTTTCAATGGAAAAACTTAATATAGCTTTAATCATATTCGAAATGGTCCAGCGTGATTCGAATCCAAATTCGATTAGCAAATTTTATATCTGAGTTCAAATCCAAATCCCATACATATATAGGATTCTTCATTTCTTTTTTTTTTTTTTTTAAATAAACGAATTTTTCATTTTTGTTATTGGATCCAAATCAAGTAAAAGTCCAAGAGTCTGAATTCGAATTCGGATCGAAAAAATATGTATCAATGGCCACTATTCCACTTTCTAAGGCATGATTGAGTAAAATAATGTTTTCCCAGTAGCGGGATATGTGACCTTTCTGAATTTCACAGATGGGTAGGTGCAATTTGTCCACGAATTATAGTATAAAAATCTGTTCAAGCAAAACTATTTTTTTAAGTCGTTCATTTTAAATGACAATAATGTGCAACTTACGTGGATATCTAGCCAATTAATTAGTTATAAAACTAAGTTAATATTTCATAATAATATTGCACTATAAATTTGACTCTCCTCTATTACCGAATGAAATTAAAATTAAGTAAGCATGAAAAACATTAGAGCTAGATTTAATGAAAAGAACATTAGAACTCGACTATTTTTGGAAGGAAAGATTTATTGTAGAATTGCCAAAAAAAACATTTGTTGAAAAAGTTAGAGAGCACATCTGAGAGCCAAGACTCAAAAAACCTATCATATGAATAAATGATTACACAAATTAATATTGTGAGTATATACTATGTCCTGATTTAAGACTGAGATCACAAATGAAAAGACAACAAATCACTTCTAGAAAAGAACTAGAACAATTCTATCAACAATTTGATTTTCACAAGGAAAAATACTACGATTAATTTGCTCTCCAAACTGGTTCCACCAAGAAATGAACCAATGGGGGAATGAAAAAGGAGTTGGGTTTATATATATATATATATATACACACACATATATATATATATGCACGAAGGAGAAAATTGGTCATTTTGGAAAAATATAAAATTTTGCCATGCGTCAATATGATCTCAATAATGGATATAGCTCATGCGTTTTGTAATTATTTTATTATTTTGACCTATGTAATATGAATTTTGCCCTTTATTAGTAAGTATATAATATTTACAAGTATGAAGATTTAAGAGCAGTATTTTTAATTTTCCTATTAAAAATTTTTTGTTCTTCCACTACTTCCTTCTTTAACCAAAGAAACTGCAAGCAACTGATCAAATGTTATTAAGCATTACAAAGGGCAAAAATGATATTAAAAAGTCAAAATAACAAAATTAGCTCAAAACACACAAATAAGCGACATTGCTTAATGGAAGGGAATTTATGCATGATTTTTAAAATTACAAAAGAGCTCAATGACTATTATTTTTTATAACCACACTAGGGGTAAATTGCAATTTACCCATTATCTTTTCACAGAAAGTTTTTTGCACATTTTTTATTTCTCAGGGAGTTAAATTGCAATTTATCTCTTCTAATTAATGTCTTTAACAATTCAATGTTCCAGATCCAAGAATAATGCCGGATCTGGTTTCTTGAAAGTAGTCATGCAATATATAATTCATTTGCATTAGTACTCTTTGACTTATCGAAAAGCCATCAGTACTCCTCATATATATTTTGCTACTATGTAAACGCTATCGTCACAAGAGCCAAAAAAATAAAAAAAAATAATAATAAAAAAAAAAGGAAAAAAAGGGGATGCCGAACGACCCACAACATACGCCCAACCTATCAAATGTGTGTGCGTGTGTGTTAGTGTTGGGTCTATTTAATAGCCTAATTAAAGTTTATCCTTTGATGATTGGTGTCATATTCTTTTAGTAATATAGAAACCAAAAGATGCTCTGACAAGTGGACGGTCCATCCCATTTCCTCGTACTGATCGTTGGAGAAAGAAAAGTAAATAAATGAAGCCTAGCATGTTCACTAGAGCAGGAAGGGAACAAGATCCATATTTATGGAGGGTTGACAATTAAAAATAAATTATATATAAATCTACTTGTATAAGCAAAATTACTTGTTAATTTGTCTTATTTTTTAAATGATCAATAATTGATGTGCTTAATTAATCATATACATAACTAAATTAATTAATCATAAAACTAGCTAGGTTGACATTGCATAACATTACACTATAAATATGACCCCCAGCTCTCTATTACCAAATGAAATCAAAATTAAGCAAGCATGAAGAACATTAGAGCCAGATTCTTTCTCTTGACTCTCATCGTTATCACAGCATCTGGTAAGCCCTCGATGGATTACACACGCCTTGTGCACAAGTGAAATTGAGTTTTAAGCTACAAATTACCTAATTTACCATCATACATACATGTGATAATTCTTTTAATCATTCGAAATGTATTTGTGCAGCTAACGGATGCAAGAAATGAGTAGCATAAAAGACCATCGAGTTAGAGCTTTAACAGCTTCAAGAAAACTCATTGGATGTGGTGGGTTCTGTACCCAGGGCTTTTTCTGTTG
>JACFYI010003099.1:23482-35550 GCA_014898755.1 Handroanthus guayacan | reverse complement strand
TATATATATAGCGAGATGGGATTATAATATAATATATATGTATATAATATCTTAAAATATATATATATATATATCGAGGCCAGTTTATCATGAACTCGAACAAGTCCCGCTCCACAGCAGAAAAAAACTCGCGCGGGCGAGATGTAATTGCCATCGCCAGATTATACAGGTAGCAGGTTATAAGTTGTTTATAGCTAGTAATTCTCATGTAAAATATAGCTCAGGGAAAAATAATCCTACTCTATATTGTTATGTTTTAATGATGTTATGTGTTACATTTCAACATCTTAAATCCATGATAACCTTCACAGTCTTTCAGCATGAGAAGGTTCAAGGGGCCCATAGCTCTGAAGTCAAGAAATCGGCCCACGTGAGACAATGAACGGGTCCAATTTGGGTCAGATTGTTTGATTCAAATCTAAATCTAATTAATAAATTCTATGTTCAAATTCTATATGATTTTTTATTCTTGTTACTAGATCTAATGATAAAAATCTAGTGTCTGAATTCAGATTCCAATCCAAAAAAATTAAAAAAATAATGCTTGTGCTTCTCTATTTTCATAAAAATAAATATAATAAATCTTTTTTTTATATCATTATTCATACACGTAAATAATTATAAAAACAAAATCATACATTATAGGGAAATAGCATCGCACACTAATATTTCTTACTAACATTAAAGTATATATAAATTATAATCATCCACGTTTATTAGATAAAAATCATAATTAAATCAAATTACAGAAGTTTTGAATTTATTTTTTGTAATTTTTTTTTACATATGTGTATATATATACGTTTATTTATATTAATTATTAACATTATTGAATTCGCATCTTCAGTGAATTGAATTACTTAATTCCATGTCCAATTTATGTATCTTGAATTACGGATATTTATAATAAGATTTTATCCATCAAATATTTTAATCGATTAAAAATTCTAAATTTTGGATTGGGTTTAGGTTGGATAAAAATTTGCTCCATTGATAGCCCTATAAGCTGTAGATGTACTACGGAAAAGGTGAAGAATCTTATCCATGAAATAGCGCCCAAGTTTAATTGCAGCACCCGAACCCAGCTTAGCACCATGGCCCACTGCCAATGTAAGCGACCGATGTGTAGGCCTGTAAAAAATATCCAAATATCCGAATGACCTATCGTACCCATATTCAAAAATAATGAATATTATTCATATTTGAAAATATTTGAATACATCTGTATTCATATCCGTTGCCAAACAATTTGGATACGGATATTACAATATATATCAGTACTCGAAATATCCATACACGAAAAATTATCTGCATCTACACATAATTATATATATTTATATTATATTATTTATGTAAACAATATAATGTACGATATTAACTAATATACAATAAAAAATTGGGACATTTGAAGTAACTTTACATTTTTAATCATGAATGTTAATTTCTCAGTATTAATAAAACAAATTTAAATATATGAAATCACAAATTCAAGTACGGAATGAAGAATATGGATTGATAATAGATTTTAAAATATTTAGATATTATATTTGTATCATGACTATAAACAAGAATATTCGATACCCGAATAGCATTTAACGATATAGATACATATATTTATTTTTTAAATTCGATAAATTCGAATATCGGATACAGATATCCCTATCCAAATAATAATTGGATATGAAGAAAAGTGTACTAATATACACATCCAAAATATTCAAATTTACAAGTAGCAGCCAAATGAAAGTGTGGGAGTTAACAAAAAATTTGCGACTGAGACTTCTATATTGCTTTTTCTTTTCTTTTTGCTGGTCAATAGACTTCTATTTTACTTTTTATTTTCTTTTTGTTGGTCATTAGACTTCTAGTTTACTTAACCAGTTATTTGCCCTTTGTTGAAATAAATATCGAAAAGCTAATTAAAAAAAAAAAATCAGTATAATAAGGTACCTGTGTAACACTCCACGTTTGAAGTATGGTACATAAATTGCTATCTTTCTATGGCATTATAATAGAAAAATACTTAACATAATGTTTGCAACTTCAAAAGCACTAAATTTGAAACAATATTAAGTACTATGCTCCGAGCAGTGTACTAAAAAGATAATAAAATCTTATAACCCTTCATAAATTTAGCAAATTACAATTGTAACTTGTCAAGAGACCATGGATAATATTGTCTCCTCTAACACTGAATGGATTATATAATGAGAAAGGGAATTAATGGAAAAAAAAAAGGGAAGAGATAGAGAAAGAAGAAGGAGAAACTCTTAAACTTATGGGATTGTGTCTTCTTCTTGATGTGAACAATTTATTACAAAATTGATAGTTTTTAAAAATGAAGTTCGATGTCAACTATCAATCATCGGATGTGATATTTAAGATCACATTACGTTGTATTGATGACAATTGAATTGGAAGAAACATGTAATTATTATACATACTTAATAAACTTCTTTTCCATGTAGGATACCCAAAAAAAGATATTATGTAATTTGTTATCTCCTGTACACCATTGCTAATGCAAACATTTGTAACCTAAAGTTGACAATTCCACTAAAAATATTTGGAAACTTAAAGTTCATCATTTCATAATTGATGTTACATCATTTTAGTTATATAGAACCAAAGATACTCTAGCAAGTGGAAGGTTCATCCCATTTGCTTGTTTGCTCATAGAAGAAAGAAAGGCAGAGAAATGGTGATTAAGATTCTTTATTTAAAAATAGTGTTTTATCTTCTATTCTTTGTATTAAATATAGAGTAAATTTCACTAAGCCACCTGAACTATGCTCATTTTTGCACTTTGCAACCTAATCAAAAAAACGTTTCACTTTGCCACCTTAACTTTGCGAAATTTTTCACTTTGCAACCTCAGTATATTTTCCGGTGGATATATGCCATCGGTAGGTGGCATTGTGCAAATTTCGCGAAGTTTAGGTGGCAAAGTGAAATGTTTTCTATTTTCATATTAAGACACGTGTTCAGTGTTGGAATATTCCCCCGGAAAATGTACTGAGGTTGCAAAGTGAAATTTTCGCAAAGTTTAGGTGGCAAAGTGAAACGTTTTTTTGATTAGATTGCAAAGTGCAAAAATGAGCATAGTTCAGGTGGTTTAGTGAAATTTACTCTTAAATATATGTCAAGTGTATTATATCATTCCCTATAACAACGTAAGATTGTGGATACTATACCTTTGGGAAGTATCCTTGTAATATAATAAAAGATGAAATATGAACTGAAATAAAAAATTCAAATTGAATAAACAAGGCCTAGCATTTTCGTTAGAACAGAGAGGGAAGAAAAGATCCGTACTTGATGGAGGGCTGACTATTAAGAATGAATTATCTTGAAACCTGTCTATATAAGCAAAACTACTTATTATCTTATTTTTTGAATTATCAATAACCAATGTACTTAATAGATACCTAATTGATTAATTAATTTTAAAGCTAATTTATTATTGCATAATGTTACACTTTAAATGTGCCTCTCTCTTACCCAATGAAATCAAAATTAAGCAAGCATGAAGAATATTAGAGCTAGATTCACCTCTCGACTATTCTTGTTATCACAACATATGGTAAGCTAATCTTCTCAGTCTTAACTTTCTCTCAATATACATACTTGCACGGACAAATTGCACATAACGCCCTATGAAATTTGAAAATGCACCACATAACCCCTATGAAAAAAATGGGTCAAATTACACCCTCGTGGATTCAAAAAAAGGGGTTACTACTCCTTGATGGATTTTGCATGCATGCCTTAGGTGCTAGTGAAATTGAATTTTAAGCTATAAACTACATAATTTGCCCTCATCCATGTAATAATTCATTTGATCCACCAACATCATCTTTTTTTTTTAATTCAAGACAAAATTCATACGGGGTAATTAAACCTTTTATTTTCACAGGAGGTAATTTGACCTTTTTTCATCACACGAAGTAATTTGCCTGTGCATGTATGTGTACTAACAAAAACTTAAGATTGTTAAGAAGAGCTTACCAGATACTATGATACCACGAAGAGTCAAGAAGATGAATCTAGCTCCAATGTTCTTCATGCCTGCTTAATTTTGATTTCATTCCGCAGTAGAGAGGGATCAAATTTATAGCGCATTATTATGCAATAACAACTTAGTTTTACAATTAATTATTGTTAGGTATTAATTAAGCACATTATTGATCATTTAAACAATAAGACAACTTAATAGGTTTTTTTTTTTCGCTTATATAAATAGATTTTTTATATAATTCATTTTTTTTTTTTTTGTAAATAAAATGAAAAAAAAAAATAGTCAACCCTCCCTGCTAATCTAATGAAAATGCTAGGCCACATTTAGATCTAATTTTTTTTCTCCTATGAGGAAATGGGATGGACCTTTCACCTACCATAGCATCTTTGGTTCTATATTACTAAAATAATATAACGCCAATCATGAACAGATGAACTTTAGGTTGTCAAATATTTTTAGTAGAATTGTCAACTTTAGGTTATATATTTTTGCATTAGCAATGGCATACAAAAGAAAACAAGTTATAATATATATATATATATATATATATGTCTTTCTCTGGATGTGCTACATGGAAAAGTGAATTTATCATTTATATACAGAAATCACATGTTTCTTTCAATTCAATTATCAACAATAAAACGTAATGTGTTCTTAATTTATCGCATCCAATAATTTCTCAACAATAAAACGTAATTTTGTCTTGAAGGGAAAAAAATGATATGAGGAAAATACCTTTCAACATATATATATGTTGATAGATTAAATGAATGATCACATGGATGAAAGCAAATTAGGTAGTATTAGTATATAGCTAATTTATAATTCAATTTCACTTACACATAAGGCATGTGTAATCCATCAAGAGATAGTGAGCCCCTTTTTGAAAACACAGAGTAATTTTATCAATTTTTTTATAGGGGTTCGGTGCAATTTATCCGTGTATGAATATAAACTCAGAGATCATCTCAAAAAAATAAATAAATAAATAAAAAAGAAAATAAAAGAAAAGAAAAGAAAATGTATTCAGGGAAAGTTAAGAAGGTCAAGAAGGGCTTACCAGATGCTGTGATAACAAAGAGAGTCAAGAAGATGAATCTAGCTCTAATGTTCTTCATGTTTGATTGATTTCGAGTTCATTTGATAATAGAGGAGGAATTCAAATTTATAGTGCAATACTATCCAATATCAACTTAATTTGACGATTAATTAATTAATTAATTAATTAGGTACCAATTAAGCATGTTATTGATCATTTAAAAATAAGACAATTCACAAGTAGTTTTGCTTACATTAATATATTTTTGTAGAATTCAATGTTATTACCAGTCAACCTTGCGTAAATTATGGATCTGGTCTTCCCTCCCTATTCTAGTTCTAGTAAAAATGCTAGGCCTGGTAAAAATGCTAGGCCTCATTTATTACTTTTCCCCTTCTTTTTCCTGTGCCATGTTCTAAAAATCATGCCAGCTGGATCGGAATTTGGTAGGCCCTCCGCCCTCCAAGCCGGTTGCATGAAAAAAAAAAAAAGAAAGTAATTGCTATGATAACCAATGCGAATCGATCAAGAATCGAAAAACCTGGTCTCCAATTTAATAGGTTATTTTTTGTATTTTTTTTAATATTTCACATAAATTTAATTATTTTAATTAATATATTGAATATTTTAATGGAATACATCCGACTAAAAATATTCCACCACATGGTTAAAAATTGTGCTCTTATTATCTTTAATCTTTTATATTATTTATATTAATACATATATTTTATTTATATTAAATAAATTTATGAAGTCATATTGGTTGAACCAATCAAACGTGTTAATCAGTAAAGTTACTGATTCTATGGTCGGTCCAATTTTTAGAACATTACTCCTATAATCAGTATGAGAACATGGAATGGATCGATCCACTTGCCAGAGCATATTTCATTCTATATCACTTAAATAATGTGATACCTATTATGAAAGAATGAACTTTAAATTATCATGTACTTTAGGTTGCATATTTTAGGTTATAAACTATATATTCACATGAAGAAGAAGGCATTACTCTATAAATTTAAGAGGTATAAGATGGCATTTCAGTGCTATTGAAGTAGCAAACTCTAAGTTAAATCTACTACATTCCATAGAGAGAGCAAATTACATTGCACATTTTTTATGAAGACGTACCTTATACATGGGTACCTTATACTAATATTTTTGAAGGGAATTAGGGAACCCTCTCCTAGTAGGGATGGAGTTATAAATTCTTGTTCGGGGAACGGGGAGAAAAGGAATTTTGTAACTTTTCGGGGATCTTTCTTTCTTTCTTTTTGGGGAGGGGGATTCCCCAATGCATAAAGGTTTTATATTAAAAGATTTTATTTCTCATTAATTTGCATGCATTGATGTCTTAATATTTGGGAAAAATTATATTTTTAGTTATGTAACTATATTCTATTTTTACTATTGATCCTATATGTATTAAATCATGTTTTAATTCTGTAACCTGTAAATAATAATAATTTTGCAATTTTTGTCCATTTTTCAGAATTTAATTTAGTTTACAATATTGAAATTGCAAAATTATTACTATTTACATGATTAAAATTGTAAAAATGGGCATAAATCGAAAAAATATTATTATTTACAGGACTAAAATTAGTATTTAATACATACAAAATCAAAAATAGAAACAAAGTATAGTTACAAGACTAAAAATATAACTTTCCCTTATATTTGGAGCCAAGAAGGTGGAGTGCGGAGGTCCGCTGACTCAAGAGCTCAATGTCTGAGGCTTAATTAATTTTGTTGATATGGGCCTCTTGCATCCTAAACTTGATTAAGGTTGTAGGATTGGGCTTAATAAGGTAATTCTAGGCCCATAGTAACACCCACTTTCCTTTTCTTTTTCTTTTTCTTTTTTTTTTTCGGGGCGTTGGGGCGGCGGTGCCGCCACTTCAAAAGAAATATATTATTTGGATTATTTCACAACTTAGGAATGGACCTTCCACTTGCCAAAGCATCTTTAGTTCTATATTACTAAAATAATATGACCTTAATTATTAAAGGATAAATTTTATGCTATCAAATATTTTTAGTGCAATTGTCGACTTTAGGTTACACATTTTTGTATTAACAATGGCGTTCAAGAGATACCAGTTACATAATATCTTTTTCTGAATATACTACGTACATATTATAGCAAGGTGAGTTTAATATTTATATATAGGAATCAGTTGTTCCTTCCAATTCAACAGTTAACAATAAAATGTAATGTGTTCTTAATTTATTCCATCCAATAATTAGTAGTTGACATCGAATTTGTCTTTTAAAAACTACTAATTTTGCAATAAATTGTTCACAACAAAAGAAGGACCTTTGTTAGTAAGTATATAACGTTCGCAAGTATTAAGTATTAAATACAGTTCTTTTTTTTTTTCCTGTTAAAAATTTTTTACTCTTCCATTACTTCCTACTTTAACCAAAATAACTACAAGCAATAGATCAAATGTTATTGGCCATTACATAGGGTAAAAATGACATAATTACAAAGGTCAAAATAACAAAATCAATTTCAAAACACACGAGTGAGCTGCGTTGCCTAATGGAGGGGAGTATATGCATGATTTTTAAAATCACAAAGCATCTCAATGACTATATTTTTTTCCTCATAGAATTTTTTTTGCACATATCCTATTACAAATGGGGTTAAATTGCAATTTACTCCTCATAATTAATGTCTTTGACAATTCAATATCCTCAATCCAAGAATCATGCCAGATCTAGCTTCTTGAGTGAAGTCATGCAATATATAATTCATTGTGTTAGTACTCTTCATTGTGTTACATGAAACATAAAAAATACGCAACGACCTACAACATGCGTTCATTCTGATTATATAGATATGTGTGTGTGTGTGTGTGTGACTCTTTAATATTGTCAAGATACGGAAACAAGTCAAAGTTTTCAATGGAAAAACTTAATATAGCTTTAATCATATTCGAAATGGTCTAGTGTGATTCGAATCCAAATTCGATTCACAAATTTTATATCTGAGTTCAAATCCAAATCCCATACATAGGATTCTTCATTTCTGTTTTTTTTTTTAATAAATGAATTTTTCATTTTTGTTATTGGATCCGAGTCAAGTAAAAGTCCAAGAGTCTGAATTCGAATTTGGATAGAAAAAAAATATATAAATGGCCACTATTTCGGTTTCTAAGGCATGACTGAGTAAAATAATGTTTTCCCAGTAGCGGGATATGTGACCTTTCTAAACTTCACAGATGGGTTAGGTGCAATTTGTCCACGAATTATAGTATAAAAATCTATTCAAGCAAAACTATTTTTTTAAGTCATTCATTTAAAATGACAATATGTGCTACTTACGTGGACATCTAGCTAATTAATTAGTTATAAAACTAAGTTAATATTTCATAATATTGCACTATATAAATTTGACTCTTCTCTATTACCGAATGAAATTAAAATCAAGCGAGCATGAAAAACATTAGAGCTAGATTTAATGAAAAGAACATTAGAACTCAACTATTTTTGGAAAGAAAGATTTATTGTAGAATTGCCGAAAAAACATTTGACAAAAAAGTTAGAGAAACACACCAAAGAGCCAAGACTCAGAAAACCTATCATATGAACAAATTACTACACAAATTAATATTGTGAGTATACACTCTGTGTTGATTTAAGACTGAGATCACAAATGAAAAGACAACAAATCACTTCTAGAAAAGAAAAGTAAATAAATAAAGCCTAGCATTTTCACCAGAGCAACGAGGGAACTAGATCCATATTTGATGAAGGGTTGACTATTAAGAATGAATTAAGTAAAGATCTATTTGTATAAGCAAAATTACTCGTTAATTTGTCTTATTTTTTAAATGATCAATAATTAATGTGCTTAATTCATACCTAACTAATTAATTAATTATAAAACTAGGTTGACATTGCATGATATTGCACTATAAATTTGGCCCCTCCCCATTACAAAATGAAATCAAAACTAAGCAAGCATAAAGAACATTGGAGTTGGATTCTTCTTCTTGACTCTCCTTGTTATCTCAGCATCTTGTAAACCCTTATTGCCAATCTTTCCTTTTTCTCAATACACATACATGAATAGGAAAATTGCACATAATTCCCTTGTGAAAAAACGAAGAACGGTGAAATTACCCCCTTCGTGTTTTCAAAAAATTACAAAATTATTCTTATTTATAAGACTAAAATTGTAAAATTACAAAATTATTCTTATGTAAGGCTAAAATTACAAAATTATTCTTATTTATAAGACTAAAATTGTAAAATTATTACTATATATAGGACTAAAATTGCTAAAAAGGGCAAAAATTGCAAAATTATTACATCTATATAGCATCAAAGGATAGAGTTAATTTAATACATACAGGACAAAAGTGAGAAAATGTATAGTTACTATGTTATGAGCAATATTAAGTGCTACGTTTTGAGCAATCTACCAACAAGATAGTCAAATTTATCTTATAATAATCGTTCATAAATGTAAGTATGTAACTTGTCACGAGAACATGGATAATATTGTCTCTTCCAACATTGAATCGATATATATAATAATGAAGAAAATCTCTTAAACTTCTATAGAGTTTGCCTTTTTTTATCATTTTTTTTATGTGAACAATTTATTGCAAATAGATTGTTTTTTAAAAAGAAAATGGATTTCAACAACTAATTATTTGAAGCTATAATTAAGAACACATTTTTCCATGTATACAACCTGAAAAGATATTACATAATTTGTTATCTCTTGTATGTTATCGCTAATACAAGAATATGTAACCTAAAGTTGACAATTCCACTGAAAATATTTGACAACCTAAAGTTCATTCTTTCATGATTGGTGTCACATTATTGTAATAATATAGAACTAAAAGATGCTCTTGTAAGTGGAAGGTCCATCCTATTTTCTGATACTGATCATAGAAGAAATTAAGAAAAGTAGAAATAAGTAAGACCTGATAATGTGTTTAATAGGTATCTAACCAACTAACTAATTAATTATAAAGATGTAATATACTTGGCATGTGTTAAAGATGCGCAATAGAAGATACGTAGTTAATTAATTAGTTGGAAAATGTAATACACTTAACATGTGTTAAAGACAGAAAATAGAAGATAAGACGTGTTTTGAAAAATAATTTTTGTTTATTGAATACAGACCTACAAATTAACTGAGACAAGAATTGCACATTCTCACAAAACTTCAATATTAAGACTTGAACAAAAAGATATTAAGCTTGTGGGGGTTTGTTGTACTTCTGATAAGAGAAATATATGTAATTATAAAAACTCACCTCCACGTACTACAAAAAATTATAGCATTAATTAATGATAAAAAAAATTTAGTGACAATCTATATAAAAAGTAATGACAATTAAAATATTCTATTTTGTCACAAAAAATAATTTTAACAAACTTAATATATAGTGACAAAAAAATATTTATATTGTCACGATATATTAAGAATTAGTAACACATGTATAAGTGATTTTACTAGGAGAGCCATGAATGCTCAAGCACATTCTTTGGCTAAACTTGATTTTGAGTCTTTTCTTTATGGAAGTGATCTTCCATCTTATTATGTTCATGATTGATGTACTTACTATACCCCTCAAGGGCAAAGTAGTAATATTGCATGCAAAATAATTTCTGATAACAATAACAAGAACATTAATAATAAAAATGCTAGTAACAAAAGAGAATTATTATAAATTCAGTAATTAATGGAGTTAAACCAGAACATGAGAAGATAGGCCCATAAGCCCATCAGCCCATTAAAATCCTAACTTAAAAGTTATAAATACCTCAAGAAAGAGTTGATAAGGGGTTACACACCCATTATTAGAAAAAATTCGTTATCAAGCAGTTATCAAGAGAATTGTGATTAATCCTGGACCACTACGTTTGAGAATCAAAAACCCTTTTGATTTACTATCTGACCTCTAGTTCGGATTCCGAACTACATCAATAATGATGCTCTTTTTTCTTAAGATTTTATAATATTTTCTCTTTACAATAATAATAACAATAATAATTAAAAAAAGGTGGCCAACCTATAACCTTTATACTAAGATTAGGCTCCAAAAGGCCCAGATCAACCAAATTGATTAAGCTAGCCTAAGACCTTGAAGCTCTAAAGTTGGCAAGCCTATGCACTCCCGCCTCAATGGCAAGACAGTACCAATGCATGCAAATTAGTGAGGAATGAGTTGTTGGAGACCTAAAGTCGTAATTAAGGAAAATCCTTCAAAAGTTAAAAAAATTTCCTTTTTGCCCTCCTCCCCCAACAAGAATTTTTATTTTTTAGCTCCATCCCTACTTGGGAGCGGTTCATTAGGAGGGGATTTACTTTCAAAAATATTAGTGTAGGGTAATATGTAAAACTCCACATCTTCATTTGAAATATGTTATGCAGTATGTTGCGTATCTCTTTTATGGCATTGTAATAGAAAAATATTTAAAAAACCTAGAATTTACTATATTTCGAGCAATCTACTAATAAGATAATAAACTATGATAATCTTTCATAAATCAAAAAAATTATTGTAGCTTGTCAAGAGACCATGGATAATATTGTCCCTTCTAGCAGCAAATCAATATATAATGAGAAAGGGCATTAATTTTTTTTTAAAAAAAAAAAAAAAAAAAAAAACTCTCTCTTAACTTATAGAGTTGTGCCTTCTTGATGTGGACAATTTGTTGCAAATTGATAGTTTTTTAAAAAGAAATTTGATGTCAACTACCATTATTGGATGTAATAATTAAGAACACAATACATTTTATTGTTAACAATTGAATTGGAAGAAACATGTTGTTCTTATGTTGTAGAATAAGAAACTTACTTTTCCATGTACATAGTGCACTTGGAAAAGGATATTATGTAATTTGTTATTGCTTGTACGTCATTGTTAATGCTAAAAATGTGTAACCCAATTAAGTTGACAATTCTACTAATTAAAATATTTGATAACCTAAAATTTATAATTTAATAATTGGTGTCACATTCTTTTAACA
>JACFYI010003092.1:2716780-2726904 GCA_014898755.1 Handroanthus guayacan | reverse complement strand
GATGGATTTTTGGCAATGGAGACCAAGAGTGCCCCAACAAAAGAGTCGCCGGCTCCTGTTGTGTCAACGGTCTTCACTGAGAACCCAGCAACTCTTCCTCTAAAGCTCTGTTATTATCACATAAGTTCAATCGTCAATTAGATTTATAACATGTACACGTGCAAACGCATTAATATCATATGTTTGAATTCTGAACATAAAACAGAATAGGAAATTGAATTGCATATATTATATGCATGCCTTGGTAAAGTATCTGCAGCCCTTCTCCCCGTCAGTGACAACAAGAAGCTTCAGCTGATCATGCCATAGAGACATTACCACGTCTTCCTTTTGCGGATCCTTTTCCGTGAGGAATTCTACCTCATCGTCGCTGACCTATGAATCATATAAATTCACAGGGGCAAGGCCCAATGTTAATCATGCAAGAAAATTACATGTATAGATTTAGCCTGATTAAAAAAAGTAATTACCTTGATGAAATCAGCTTGGTTCCAAATGCTCTTGATGCCATCCCTAGCCGCTTGCGGCGAAGGCCAAAGAGGCAAGCGAACATTGGGGTCATAGGAGAGTAAAACTCCGGCTGCCTTGGCAACTTTCATGGCAGCCAAGTGCGCCGACCTACACGGATCAGATATGAGGCTTATGGAACCATAGTGGAAGATTTTGGCATGCTTTATCATTTCCACCTTCAGCTCTGATTCCTTGAGCAGCATGTCTGCGCTAGGATTCCTGTAGAACATGAACTCTCTCTCCCCATTGTGCTTTAGCGTTACAAATGCAAGCGCTGTTCTTGCATTCTTATCGAAACACACTCCCTCGCTATTCACTCCGTTCTTCTTCAAGATGTCCACCAACATCCGTCCAAACTCATCCTCCCCAACCTGCATCATAACTAATGACTTAATTCATTTTGGAAAGAAATGGAAACCAGCGAGGTAGAACTAATGATAATTGACCTTGCCCATGAAGGCAGCACTGCCGCCGAGTTTGGTAATAGCGCAAGCAACATTGGCGGGCGCACCCCCAGGTGCTTTGAGAAATCCCTGAGATTCAGCCAATGACACTCCAGCAGTGTCAGGCACAAAATCGATCAGCATCTCACCGAAGCACACAATCAACGACTTGGTTGTCATCTTCACCTGATCGACCACACTATATTATGTTTGTGTCGTGGTATGTACTATAAAAGAATATGGTCTTAACCCTGTATATATAAACATATTAACCTATTATTTGTGGTAAAAAGAAGTAATTCATACACGTGTATGCAGGGTGCGGGACCTTGGAAGAGCCAAGCGTTCATGCAGTCCTGGAAGAGCCAGCGTTCATGCAGGACAGAAAATGGTCAACAGTCCAATCCAATCCTCTCCTTTCTCCGTATGTTTCGGATAGGTTGGGCGCATTTGCCTGTGCTATTGACTGGTTATTCTCTCTAATCCGAATTAGAGTCCTCTTATTGATTTAAATTTGGATTAGGATTTTCAATGCAACATAGATTAGTGATTGGACCAATACGACAAGAAATTTTATCTCCTTCAATAGTCAGTTTTATACTACTTTGGGAACTTCTCTACGGAACTATTGTTTAAAGGGAAATTAAGATGATCTTACAATTACGGGTTGAACCAGATCAGTTGATTAAGTGATAAATTTCTCCATGAATTATTAGTGGTTATTATTTGTGAAACTTAAGAAAGTGACAAGAGATTGACGATGCATATATATTTCCTAGAAACCTTCCATTCAGATCAGTTGTGCTTGGGCTTTGATCGCCCAAAACCTTGAATTACCGACCATAAAAACTTACAAATTTACGTACCCTTTAATGTTGGAATTCTTTTTGCACACTGCTGTTATCTATACATTCAGATCTTTTGTGCTTGCGCTATGATCGCACAAGTGCAGTTGATCTACTTCTCTATGTAGAAATTATAGAAATCACAGAATAATTGCATAGGTAGTCTGCTCAACTGGGGACATTGAGTGTCAACGATGTTACAGCATTACATTACAGGCATAGTCTACCAACAAAACATGATTCATCAGTACTTGCATAAGTTACAAGACTTGAAGATGATATATAATCAGTCAAATTTGTAATGCTTATCGACAGCTTCTGAAACATCCCAAGTGCAACTCATACCCTTGGGGAACACAACCAAGTCACCTGCACCAATCTCAACTGCCTCATCAGATCCACCAGGGTAGACCTTCACCTTTCCCTCCAATAGGTAGCATGTCTCTTTTGAAGAGTATGTCCATGGGAACTTGCTTGGAGGGCATCCCCACCTATTTTGACATAAAGCATCATCAAAGTCCAGCATGAAACCATAAGATATAAGACCACAATGGACATTGATTGAACCTTAGAAATCTTCAATTATTTCAGTTAGTTGCCTCTTCTTCTGATTATTCTTGCACCCAAAATATTCATTATGTTCAAGTGTTCGTGAATAAGAAGCAAGATGATTGACAGTTCAGAGCAGAAACCAGAAGAGCAACGCAAGAAAGACAATTAGTACCCAGTATACAATATAATCACAACCTGAATTCAGCAGTGAGTAAGAGCAGTAATAATCTGTTGTACTTGGTGATAATTATCAAATAACTCACAACTGAAGGAATGGAGGGAGGTGGAGGACGGAGGAATTCTGTTATGGTTGCTAATGGAGTAAAACATGTCATTGACTAGTATATATAGTTAGCGGGAGATATATATATATATATATATATATAGAAGAACAGAAACATATACGCTAATAAATATTGCAAATTCAGCTTAAACATTATCCATGGTTTTCGAAATGAGGAAAGCATTTAACTTGATGAACAAACAAAGCAAGCCAATACAACCAAATCGTTTCAGATAGGCTGCAAGAGGGTAGAGATAGCAAACTTAAAAAACAGCCCATCTGCTATGGTGCCACATGTATTCAATAACTCTTTCAGAACGGAGATGTGCTTTGTGGAACATTTAAATATCTTTGTTATAAAAAGTGGCTCGATCACATATAATAGACAGCAGTTTAGTTCGTCGTCATTACAGTGGCAGCAACGATGATGCATAACATACCATGAGAATCATACTTGGATTTGATCCAATCAGAGTGCATGCATATCATTAAATTAACTAACAAGCAATTGTTAGGCTTGGAAGAATACAGAGATTGAAGTGCAAGTGCAACAATGGATGCAATAGACCAGTTAACGAAAAACCGAAAAAGGGTGGATGAGTTCATTGAAAAAGGACAAGGAGAGGAAAGTACTTTGGCCAAGAGCGAACACCAAGCTCGGAGAGTTTAGATTCAGGAGGGTTCTGAACGATCTTGATACCCAATTTCTCTGTTTCCGTTGTTGAGGAGGCCATTACTCTGAAACTTGAAGAACTGAGACGGGAGATGCTGCGGCGGCGGCAACGGCTTTCTATAGATCCAGTAACCAAGATTATCCCACTTGCAGCCTTTGTGGATGCTGCACAAACCGGGTGTTTGGTTACAGTTTTAGAATTGTTCAGATTAGTAAAAGAGGCTCCGACTGTTACAAGACCAGTCCCAAAGGTGGCCATTTCCCCTCAATGAGATTATTTCCCTTTGCACCAATAAAGGTAGGTTACTGACTGCTTAGTGGTGGTAGGAGAACGAGCTGAGACACGGTGCCAAATAAAATCCACACGTTGTTCCTCTTTATTACTCGCCACATAAAATATCAATCAATTTAGTTTTGCTAACCTCAGAAAATAATGACAAAGAGGATTAGGTGTAGGTGTTTCATTATAACTCGAAGGTAAATACTTTCAAATGCCAACATCAGTTATTTTGAATTCTGAGCTTGATATCGGATTCTTGACCCACAACATATGTCTAGTGTTAAGAAAGAATTCGACACTTCATATAGTCAACTGCCATTAGATGTATTTAGAATATATTATTTTCAGTTAGAGTTTAGATGCATCAATTTTTTTATTATCAAACAAATAATTATAAGTCATGCTCCGTTCAGCCCCATGCTTTAAACACAGCTTGGCTTATACCAAAAAATGGTGGTACCTAATAAGTTGCGGGTACACTATATATTATCAACCATCATTACTCTCAATAGGTCAACAAGTGCCCACATACGAACACAAGATACATACATATATATATATGCATTGTGTGTTCCTCGCTGGTTAATCGAATATACAGGAATCTGCAAACAATAGATTATAGCATCTTCTCAGCACACGTTCACAGCTGAAGTTAACTATGCATGTATGTAGATGCGTCTATCTCCGTTGAGGTTTGAGAAGAGAGAAATGCTAGCTGTCAATCCTCCGTCTTCCATCTTTCAATCAAAACCTTGAACTGCTTATCTCTGCGCCTTACCTGCAAAACTAAGAGCTTTTAGAATCTTCTTGTTTCAGCTTTCTTTTGTTCTACGGCTCTCTCATTTATTCTGAAGTTAGTTCACAAGTGGGTGATCTTTCATATTTTCTTCCTTTATTCAAAATCTAAATAGAAGGTTTTGGCCCATTCATCAAACATAAATCACAGTACAGCTCGGAGTTACCTCAACCAGTGGTTTTTTCCCCTGAAGCAACTCATCCACACTCTTCTCAGTCTGGGAAACAGAACAAATGTTCAATCAATGTTGTAATGGGTTCACTGTCTCCTCAATAGACAAAAGGCTCCATCTAGTTACACTAGTAGTCTAATCTCAAAAGAGAAAAACTGAAACATACTGGACTTATGCATTGTACTAAAAAATGCACTTAGACAAAGTAGTTAATTGAAAATGGCTTGAAATTTCTGGACAAAATAGACAGTATCCTGTACAGCGTGGAACAAGATGCAGACTTGCAGGGTACAAAAAGTATCACAACATCTAAACTCCACACACACGGAATTCTCCCTGCTTATAAGCAGCGATACCTCTCCAAATGTTTACACCTAAATGAACAAATAATCATTTGGTTAAATTTTCTTCTTTCTCAAGAAAACAAGACACAAAAAATTGTTTGTTATACAGATATCTATGACATTGAGATTCAAGCTGGGGAAATAGATTTAGAGAGAAGTCAAATAACATAGCAAATGTATCTAGGCAAAGCTGATAAAATGAGACAGCTTACAATTGTCATAGAAGAACACGATCAATGGAAACTTAGACTTTGTGGATAGAATAAGATGATCAAAGGAATGTAGGATAATGTACTGCTAGCATTTAATATATCTTAAATAAAGGAGCTTCATTTTTCTAATATGATTCTGGTGACCAAATGTAATCAGTCCGCTGGCACTTATCATGTATCTAGGTCGAAATTTAGTATTACATCAGCTAAGATACAAACAAGGTGAAAGTTACTTCATCAGTTCGTCCTACTATAAAGTTCATAATATCCTCCACAAGCATAGTAATTTACTATAAACAGATCAATCAAAGTATTATTACAATATTAATTTCATAAGTTCTTCCCATTCACATGCACCCTGGCAAAAAAATTGACAAACTAACCCGATGTGCAACCCAGTAGTGCCTTTCTCTCATTTCAATCAGAAAAGGAAATGTTGGAGGAGCTCTTCTCTGAAGAATGCTTTTCTTGCAGTTTCTGGTCCTAGCTTCTTGATCACTCAAGATGACTGGTTTCAGCCCTCCAATCTGTATGAGTCACAGCAGGGGGAAAAGAAAAACATAAATGCTGAAACAAAGTAAGCTATTGGCCTGCTTCAAATATCAAGTGGTAATTGAAACACCACTTTCATCAATAAGAATTTAACAACCATAATGAAAGATTTCCACAAGCAGGATCTGACTCAAAAAAAAACAGAGAGATGATTATCAAGAAACTAATTTGGATGCCTAGAAATTATATCTTTGATTTCCAATAAGATATCATTAATGGATCATCTTTAACTCCTCAGTCACTTTACAAGTATACCCAGGTAAGACTAGCATTTTTATATGGTTGATTTATTTAAAAGAAGGTTTTGGCACTACAGGATCAATGGTGTTGTGAGAAAGTGCAACCCGATCCCTATTCAAGAATTGGAAGTCGATGAAGTTCATTTTTTGAAAGCACCACAATAATAAATAAAATGGAGTTTTTGAAATAGCAGAAAAAGGAAATCCATTTTGTAATATAAACGATAAAAAGGCTCTTGACTCTTAAGAGCGAGCGGGCCTTTATGTGTTTCTGAGGCTAATTCTAGTTAATTTTAAATTTCAAATGTATTTGCATATATGCAACTCAAACATGGTCATAGTGTATAGGTTGAAGCATGGCCATATCTGCATTTAAAAATTGAGATCAGATATCGACATACAGCAGCTCAGCTCAGACAAATTAAATCGATAGATACGAACCAAATCAGATAGAGTAGGATCCTTAATGATATTCTCTAGTCTCTTGCCGTGAGCACTCCCAATAAGCATAACTCCTCTCTGTGCAATAGTGCGGCAAGCCTGAACTTCAGCTTCTGTGCCAACCTCATCAACAATGATCACCTCAGGCATGTGATTTTCTACTGCCTCAATCATGACTTTGTGCTGCATGCACGGTTCAGGAACCTGCAATCTCCGAGCTCTCCCAATCACTGGATGTGGAATATCCCCATCACCTCCAATTTCATTGCTTGTGTCAACAATAATCTAGCTGATTGTAAAAGTGAAGATCAGTTTTAATTGAACCATCAAATTATAAGAGGAATGCGGTAGAAGTACAGACCACTCTCTTATGAAGCTCATCTGACAAGACACGAGATATCTCTCGCATGACTGTAGTTTTTCCTACACCAGGCCTGCTGAACTGAGACCCAATCAATTAATCAAGAAAATATTTGCTCGGGAACACAATAATTACTTTAATCCGGAAAAAAGCAAAACAAAACTAGCTTGGTGCCACTGGTGACCTCCTGAGACTTAAGTTCCTGATACATGTGCTTTGGTTCTTTTAACAGCCAAAGGCAACTTGCAGGAGATGTGAACAGGGATTCTATATGACCAGCATGCATATTTCCGAAAATGGGATCCCAAGAACTTCATTTTGGCCCCTCTAAAATCTCTAGCCAAACCTGCTTTATGAACATCTGAAAGATATTCCTACTGATCACTATCAGGACTACAAAATATAAAGGATGTTATGATGAGCCAAATTCACATATATGTTTACTTTGTAAGCTCATAAGCAGTGATAGTAACTTAGTAAGTAAGATGAAGTTGACTCTATCATCTTAGCAATACAAAATAAAAATGTATAATATTAATACTACAATGGAAGACAATGGTGTGGATAAGAGATAGTCATTCGAGCACTTAGCTTTGTAGGTTTCAACAAAATAGGACAAGATATGAATGTCCCAGAAACATGTCCACCAGCTTAATTATGATGTTTGGCTTGGTCCATTTATATTCTTAAGCTAATCTTATACAAGCGTTTGATGAGCCCACTCCAATTTGATATAGCAGCTCAGTCCATTTACAGCTCCAGGGGTAACAATCACATTATATTTACAAGATAAAAGCTAAAGGTGAAAATTATAGTATGTAGAACTCACTGTCTCCATTTCAGTACATCTCACCAACGTTGGGATGCATTCTTTTATGTGGCATACAGTGGCAACTCTAGAATCTTTATTTAGTGGGGTCCTTTCAAAATGCTGTTAAATGATTGAAATTATTTAAAAAATTATCTCTGCCAAAAAAAGTATGGGGATTTAGCATATCAAGACATATATTGTGCTAAAATAATTGAAACATATTCATGTATCCAATAATATAAAAGCTACGAAAAGATTAATAAAAGAATTCACTAAAATACTATTGAATTAATAAAAACATAAAATTTTAACTCACTAAAATAGCTTGAGTTTGGCAAATTGGTTAAAATCTAGTAAGCACAAGTTGTGGGCAAAATAATTTGGATTGATATTCAAATGTTAATCAAAGAAAACAAAAATAGCCAAATTGAAGGCCTCTTCAAACTTCAAATTCTAAGTCAATCGCTGTTCACATTCCAAACTTTTCACATCTACAACCCTAAACCTTTATTTAGTGATTTGCTACCAATTTGACAGTTGTATAAGTTGATGGCAGGAACAGCTGTTGATTAAGTAAAAGAAACTCAGTTAAGATGAATATTATGCTAGCTTACCGTCCCAGAAACAAGATGCTTCTACCATACTCAAGCAAGTCCCAGACCATGTCTACTCTCTCCCTAACTGGCCTGCCCACTCGGCAAGTCAACCCAACAACTTTTCCCCTCTTATTCCTGATGGCAGATATTCGATGCAGTGTGCCTGCAATGCCAGCTCTATTGTCACCTCCCAGTTCTCCAAGTGCATTTTGAGCATATTCCAGTTCTTCCATTGATACCTAACAAAGACATCTTATTATTGAAAACTCAGAAAAAGGAGCCATGGTTCTCCAGAGACTTTGTTAGGTCTTAATCCATGTTTATTAGTGAAGATGAGTTAAAGAGACTTTGTCTTTCTCCCACTGTACAGCCAGCACAAGACCTCACCTCAGTCTTCCTAAGGTACCGTCTTCCAGGTTCATCTAGATAACATGCTTGCGGCAGCCGACCCAGATCCAATGTCACCTGTTGACGTAGCAAGGCAAAAAGTTTGTGCTGAAAAATGTTTCCAATGGATAAAACAGAAATGACATTAACATGGAGTCTACAACTAGTAACTGGTAGGTGCCATATTCCAATCATATCAGATTAGGAACTTGTATTTTTTTTCTTTTTTGTGTGCAGTTTCATATAGTTTGCAGTTGAATTTGTCATATTCTATCCTCATGGGCGAGCCTTATGGAGTTCTATTCATGATTCTCAATTCAACCAATCGCCACGATAGAGTTCTCCATATTTAGTATATGAAAAGTCGAAAACAAGCAGTTTTCTCCAATGAGTTAAGAGCAAGGTGAGAAATTTTTAGTCTAGTGAAAGTCACCTTTCAATATTTTGCATCAAGTGAAAAAAAGGCAAAGTTTTTGAGATATTTTGAATAAAGTGAACAAGGGCAAAATTTTGAGATATTTTGAATTAAGTGAACAAAGGCAAATTTTTGAGATATTTTGCATTAAGTGAACAACAGCAAGCTCTTAGCATGATCAACAAAGAACGAGCCAACTTCTTCGCATAGAATCACGAGTCCACCCAACGGAAGCAAGAAAGTACCGCAGGCATCATCATATCCAACGGAAAACCCATAGAATAATCAACTAATCTTTACCCATGCAAAGTTCAGGACACGAATAAAACAGCATAGTGTGTCTCAAAGGAAAGTCCATACCTAATGGATCCGAGGGCTAGCAGATTACTCTCAGGAAAGCTAAAGCATTATATTACCTCCAAAAGTTGACCCTGTTTTGAGTCGCACAAAAGATTGTCGCGTACATCACAAGGAAGAATCTGTCAACGGAGCAAAAGAAGATACCAATTTAAAGAAGAGGTATTAAGAAACTTGGAGGTGTTGCATTAGCTCAAGAACAATAAAAAGAAGAAAAAAAATCGAAAATAGTGAGTACTTAGCTAGTAAACCTGCAAAAGAGAATGGATATCATCATCCACATGATCAGAATCAGTTCCAGGACCACCGGCAGAACCATGATACACTTGACATAGTGATCGGGCAAGCCGACTGGTACATTTGTTGTTGGTCTTCGGCGCCACTAGGACTATGAGTGAATTTTCTTGTGGACGAGGCCGAGTACATGGTTGGGATACTGGGGTGATATTCCTCGCGGGGGGAGCAGAGAATAAGCTTAAACAACGAGCCATGCCAATATTGCATATGGGATAGCTTCTTATAAGCCAGAATTTATCTATTGAATTTTAGTTGTTGTATTGCAGGTTAGAGGAAGATAATGCTGGATTCTGATGAAGATGAAAATTCAGGAGGAAAGGCTGAAGAAGAGAAGCGATTGTTATCTGAAAGCAAACCTCCAGTTGAGAAATAAAATAACGTTTTAGGAGCGTTGGGCTACAGAGCAGTCTGGGCTTGGAAGCCCAAATGATAATCTGTTCTAGTTCAGAAGTCTCTAGGCCTTAAGAATGAGTGCTATATTGTGTTTCTGTGATTATAAATGCAGAGCAGTTATTATTAATGTAGAGCAATTGAAAATTTTTCTTAAAAATCGTCACC
>JACFYI010003092.1:2700688-2716680 GCA_014898755.1 Handroanthus guayacan | reverse complement strand
GATCAGATTACGGAAAATGTGTAAAGAGCCAGTGGAGTCTTCAATAAAAAGTTTTTTCCTTTTATTCTCTTAAATCGTGTATTCTTTCTTCTATTTTGTGTCAATTGCTCTATTCTATTTCTGCAATTTGGGAAATTAGAATGCAATCGCTTCAAGTGGTATCACATCGCTAGGCTTTTCTGGTAAAGATATGGATTCCGCAACTCTTGAAATCTCACAATAACATACGGCTGACAGCACTTGCCTGTGCGAACTTAAAAAAGGAGTTGAGGGAATTTAGGAAAATCAGGAACAAACAGATATCGCCCTGCAAGAATTACAGGACATGATAGCAGCACTTATGGGACAACATCACCATCCAAAAACGACTCAAGCTACTGTAAATATGCCAGCAACATATTCAGATCACCAAGTGGAGGATGACATCCCAATTATAATGCAATCATTCCGAATTGAATTTCCCAAGCTTAGTGGGAAGGATTTGAAAGGTTGGCTCTTCTGCTGCAAACAATTCTTTGAGGTAGCAAAAACTCCACTCAATCTATGGGTGACACTGGCCTCGATCCAGTTGGAAGAGGACGCCCACTAGTGGCACCAAGTCTTTATATAATCTTGACTCACACTGACTCCACCTTACTAGGAAGAATATATTCAAGCCATTAATGAATTTTTTGGTGGCGAAATTGCCGCTGACCCCATGATCGACTTAATGCACCTAAGGTAAAAGGGGACTGTATAGGAATACTGGCATGAGTTTGATAAATTGTTCAATCCAGTACAACTGGCCCCAAATTATACCATGAGTTGCTTTATTGGTGGATTACGGTCAAAACATATCACCCTAAAACTCTCCAAGAGGCAGCCCAGATTGCCACATTACTCAAAAAGAACTATAGCGTTAGGGATGGCATCAAGGCTGGCTCATCCAAATTAAGTTCAGTGAATTCAAGAACGAGTATGCCAGTTCTCTATTCCAAGAACACACCAAGATGACTCAAGCACCCCTCTTATCTCTTCCCCCTCCAAGGAACATCCCTATAGCTACTAAACCGCCCCCTGTGAGCGGATTTTATTTGGAAAATTCAGAGAATAGAATTTAAGAGTGATATCATGGCCATCCACTTAGGTGGGTGTGACTTAGTGCTAAGAGTCCAATGGCTAGTAACACTAGGGGATACCCTCTTTAACTTTGGAGACTTAAGAATGGAAATAATCTTAAACGGTAAGAAAGTAGTTTTTAAGAGAATAACATTGATGCATCAAAGCTAATTTCTAGCAAGAACATGAGTAAGTTACTTAACAAAACAAGACAGTTAGCAATGGTTAGCCTTGGCCTAATTCAAAAATCCGATTATCATGAGCCCTCTTTCTTTTCAATTAAACTAAATGATGCACCTTCTAACGCAGATCTTGAGCAGTTGTTGGCAGTCAATATTGACCTATTCAATGAAACACAATCCCTCCCACCTTCCGAAGAACAAGATCATAGAATCTTGCTCAAGGACGGAACTCCACTAATCAATGTTAGTCCCTATAGATATCCTTCCCTGTAGAAGAATGAGATAGAAAAAATAATTAAAGAACTCCTACAGTCTGGCATTCTCATGGAGAGCATGAACCTTTACTCTTCACAAGTTATTCTAATAAGAAAAAGATGGGTCATGGAGAATGTGTATTGATTTCTATAAACTCAATAAACATATCATAAAAGATAAATTTCCAATACCTATGATTGAAGAATTGCTTGATGAACTTCAAAGGGCCCACTAGTTTTCCAAATTGGATTTATGATCCACATATCATCAAATAAGAACGCACCCTGCTAACGTTTGTAAGACAGCATTCAGAACTCATAGTGGACGCTATGAGTTTCTAGTCATGCCCTTCAGCTTGACTAATGCTCCTTCAACATTTCAAGCAATCACGAATAAGATTTTCCTTACATATTTGCGAAAATTTATCCTCGTCTTCTTCAATGATATCTTATCTATTGTAAGGG
The DNA here is from genome assembly GCA_014898755.1 of Handroanthus guayacan. NCBI lineage: Eukaryota > Viridiplantae > Streptophyta > Magnoliopsida > Lamiales > Bignoniaceae > Handroanthus > Handroanthus guayacan. The sequence continues at coordinate 2,714,681 of JACFYI010003092.1, read as the reverse complement.
TGGGATGAACATATGCATCATCTAAAACTCACCTTTGAAATCCTTACTAATAATCAACTTTATCTAAGAGAAGTAAGTGCCAATTTGCTAGTCAACGTATCGAATACCTTGGCGACATAATCACTCCTGAGGGCGTAGCTGCTGATAAGGAAGCAAAAAAAATAAAGGGGTAATGCTAGACTGGCCCAAACCTACATTTCTAAAAAAATTAAGAGGCCAAGAATTATTACACTTATTCCAAAATAGTGCCCTAGGAGGGCACTCCGAAATAGAAAACACCTATAAATGATTAAGACAAACGTTGTATTGGAAGGGCATGAAACATGATATGCGAAGACATGTTATCGAATATGATTGTTGTCAAAAGAATAAGCATAAAAGTACAGCTCCTGGCCTTCTTCAGCCCTTACCCGTCCCCTATAAAATTTGGAAGTGATCCTGGATTTTATTGAAGGGCTGCCCTAGTCTAGAGGTAAAGATGTTATCTTGATTGTGGTTGATAGAATGCTCATTTTATGAGTCTTAAACACCCATTTTATTCATTATAAAAAAAAAAAAAAAAAAACCACCCATATATCGCTGCTGATGTGGCTCAGGCCTTTTTGGATAATGTCTTTAAAATGCATGGAATGTCTTTAAAATGTCCTTAAAGTGCCTTTTTGGAAAGAATTCTTTAAAAGGCAAGGACTAACTTTGCTCATGTCCACAGCTTACCATCTCGAAACGGTTGGTCAATCTGAAATAATAAATAAGTGTGTGGAGTCTTATTTAAGATGCATGGCAGGGGACAGACCCAAAGAACGGTCTTGCCGGCTGCCCTTGTCTGAGTGGTGGTATGACACCTTTCTTTCAACCATTAACACCACTCCATATGAAGTTGTTTCTGGACGATCTCCTCCAATTCATACTCCTTACATTACTTTTTACTCTTCTTTAGATGTGGTAGATACTATTCTGCAGAACAGAGAGAATGCACTGAAGTTACTTAAACAACATTTGAGTCGAGCTTAGCATAAGATGAAACAATAGGTTGATGAAAAATGCACTTACCGCACCTTCCAGGCCGGTGATCTCGTCTATGTACAATTGTGACTTTATAGACAAGTTTCATTAAAACCATGTGCCTTTCACAAGTTGAGTCCTTGCTACTTTGGACCCTTCAAAGTTTTGCAAAGAATTGGTCTAGTTGCACATAAGCTTGAAATACCCTTTTCGTCCAAGATCCACCTCGTCTTCCATGTCTCTTTGCTAAAACAAAAGCATGACTCCTCTGAAAATTTAGGTAGAAAAGCTTAGGAAGAGACGCAGTTGTTGTCTAAAAGCAAACCTGTAGTTGAGAAAGAAAATAACGGTTTTGATAAAGTTGCCAATTAATTGAAGAAGCGTTGGGCTACTGAGCAGTTTGGGATTAGGCCTCAACCCAAATGATAATTTGTTTTAGTTCAGAAGTCCCCAGGCTTTAAAATGAGTGCTGTATTGTATTTCTTTCAATAGGGTAGATCAGGTTATGGAAAAAGTGGAAAGAACCATTGGAGTCTTCGATAAAAAGTTTTCTCCTTTTGTTCTCTTAAATTAAATCAGGTTTTCTTTCTTCTATTTTGTGTCCATTGCTCTATTCTATTTCTGCAATTTGGGAAATTTGGGTGCAATCGCTTCATCGCCAGCCGAATAATTTTGAGCATGAGTTTTCACACTTGCATTCCAGTAAGCGATGAAAGGATAAAGGAAGATTGCATTCTATCCCGCTGGATGATGGAACGTACTTGTAGTCCCAAATCTTTATGGGTTCATTACTTTTAACCTTGTTCGTTTTTCCTTTTTCTTTTTTCTTTTTTGTTTTTCATTTTTTTTAAGTTTATTATGATTATTATTATTTTATTTTTTGTATGTATGGTCATCTTATCCATTCTACTGATATGTTTTTGTCAAAAATTTCACGTGTCTACTATATTAAAACAAGTTGTAAGTGTGATCCACATTGAGTAGGATGTTGAATGAATTTGAAGTCCTAATCAAGAAAACAGAGGATGGAATAGGATTGTTGAGAAAGGTTTCAATAATAACTTTTCAATACTTAAATTAATATGCGTGCAAATAAGTCGCACTTGTATTAAAAGACATGAAACCTGGAGTAACTTTAGTCTTTAGTTGCATATTATCTACTTCCCAAATTCTTTTTATCCATAAAGAGATCATTCGAATTCAATAACATTAAAGTAAAAAATTTGGCCCACTGATTGAAATGTCATTCAATCTTCGTTTGAACGCTAAGGGTATCTCTTTTGATTCTTATGGTTGGATTTGTACGCTTTCTATGGTGCCTAGTACATACATCCTGATATTAATTGTGCCATTTTACCTTTAATAAATACAACATATTGTCTCTCTTTTTTCGATCGAAGATACCATTCAACCTTCGTAGCAGTACCTTTTTCCATTCAATGCTAGAGTTTATGACTGATTAAGCAATCAAGGTCACAATATAAGTTGAGTATATTAGTGCATAGTAGTTACTAATATGACCTCAAGGTAAGGTCTTATAGGAGTCACGTGACCTTGATCACTTGCACATATAATATGTCTAGTGCTTAGTGTGACAAGGTGAGATGCTAAATGATAACGTATGCGAGATCAATGTATATGAATTTTGTATTGATATGGGGGAACTTTACAAAAATGACCTTATTTGAAGATCTACAATATTATACGACCTTAGTGAAGGTCTAAAAGTATAACATGGCCTCAACTAGTTGAACAATGCTAAAACCCTAGCGTATTATACGAAGGTGGGAGCGATCCAATGAATAGTGCCTGGTCTTACAATGGTGACCTAATGGGGTATTTATAGTGCTAAAGTTGCACTATCACATCTTTACACGTAGCATCATGGGACCCTTGTCAGTCCAATCTATGGTGACAAGCCGGATCTTGTACTTCGGATCACTTGGGTCAGGGTCGGGTCCTTCGGGACCCGTGTAGAAAGACACGGATCCTTATGTTGAAGGCTCTTAAGCTGGGCCCAATGGGCTTTTAGGACATTTTTATTTAATTCAATTTTTAACCCACATCAAGGACACCTCTGAATCGCAACTCATTTGGTGTGGAACGAATTTAGTATCGTTAGGCCCCCAGTCAAAGGTTTGGTAAAAGACACATGGCTTTTCTCCATTAGACAATATCGTATGATGATATCCTAATCTGTTGCTCAATATGAAATCTTCAACCACTTTGAGAAATTATCTTACTGGCATTTATAGTAAAAGATTTTATCCTAAAAAGACATTTAAAATGGTGAAAGATGGGGAATGACTTATAAATTATCTTAAAACCTTCAACGTTTTTAATGACAAACTTAGTATCATTATAAAACCCCCTATCATGGGTGTCGGTAGAACAATACTCAAAATGATTGAACCTGTCATGTGAGACAGCGAATTTGGGTATATCATATTGTGTTGTCTGTAGGAATAAAGGCCCTATGTCTTTTCCCAAGTCTCCCCACTACGGGCTTATGATAATACTAAATTTGTTCTACATCAAGAGTCGAGTGTCTTGAGATAGTATGAGCCATCACCCCATTATCTCATTCTTTAAAGCGTCTTTTTTTAAGATAAAACTCTCTACTATAAGTTTCATTGAGATAATTTCTCAAAGTGGTTGAACTTTTTATGTCAAATAATGAGTTTGGGCATCATAACATGCATTGAAATAGAGGATCCTAAATTCTTTCTCAAAAGCACTGCCCAAAGTCAAGGAAAAATTAGGAAAAACCGAAACTATTAAAATTATATTTTTTTAATGCCCATCAACTTTCATTTGACTTTGGATGCAAATGAATCGAGCTTGCTAGTATGCCTCATGAGACAAGCTCGAGATTTACCTAGAGCAAATATGTTTTTAATAATTTTTTATAATATTATTAGTATTAATAATATGTGATATAGTATTCACATATACTTATTATAGTATGATATTATATTATATATCATATATTAACATATTATATTATATTTTTAAATGGAAATAATTAAATTATGTATAATAATTTATTAAATTCAAGTTTTCAAGCACGAGTTAGCAAAGTTGAGTCGAGTTCAAATTCAAAAAAACAATGATTATTGAGCTAAAAAATTTTCCCTTCCCTTGACTCGGTTGCACCTAATTTGTAACAGTAGATCTTAATTTGGCGGGCACTTCCACTTATTTCATGAAATATTTGCATCAAGTTAATATTAATACCCCCCTGAGGTACTATAAATGTTAATATTCATAACCATCGAGCATATTTTGATAATTATGCCCATTGCATGGGCGCAGAGGTAATTATAACAATATACAACTAAACTTGGGGGATATTTGCGAAACCGGTACCGATTTTTGACTTCGCGAGGAAAAACTCAAAGGGGCGATGATTATATGTTGCTTGCTACAATAGTGTACTCAGGTTGGGCGAAGAGACAGAAATGAGCGGCAGGGACGAAGACGAGAAGGGCTTACTATGGAAGCTACCGGCGCTTAAATCCAAGCAATTCGGAAAGCTTGGACCTGCTTTCGGAATTGGCGCGGGCTGCGGTTTTGGTTTCGCCATCGGACTCGTTGGAGGTGTATATCCCACTTTTATTTTGTATTGTATGTTGGTCGAATAAAATTTTATTCAATCAGTATACTTGCTCAGGCTGATTGCTGTTTTCTTTTTCCTGATTAAGGAACGGGCTTTGGTCCTGGGATTCCGGGTTTACAGCTGGGATTTGGATTTGGAGCTGGATGCGGAATTGGTTTGGGTTTTGGGTACGGTGTGGGAAGAGGGATTGCGTATGATGAGAGTCATAGATACTCTAATGTTGGAAAAGTTTTTCACCACCGTGGGAATGTTCCTGTGCAGTAAGTCTCTGTGCCTTTTGATTGTTTCTGCTCTAAATCATCCATGAGTTTGCTTGGACCTTAAAATTGTAATTTGGTATAATTTTGTGGGAAGCATGACCAAGATTGAGGATTTTTCTTATCATATACCGGGGCTTTTTCATAGTTAAGCTGCACATGAACTAGATAAACTAGAGGAAGATATGCATGTAGAAAGGACAGATGCATTCTAGAGAGGAATTACGTAAACGAACCATTTTTTTTTTACGAAGATTCTAGTGAAAGTCATGACAACAAGAAATCTAAATTATGTAAAACATTTCTTGAAAGGTTCCCTAAATAGCTATCATTTACCAAAACTTGAGAGTTGAATGTACTCCATTCTCGAGAGCAGTGTCTCTTTGTCTTACTGATGCCCACTGGCATGGGCATGGTTACGAGCATAAACGTTGTCAAGCCTTGGGGTTTTAGTGCCACTTGAGATGCCTGCTTCAATCAAATGACTGTCATTGATAATGCTATTTGTTATGTTATTACCAGGGCTCTCTTCTGTTTTCTCAATGATGGATGAAAACCTACTTTCACTGAAATCCTTGACGTCCTATCATCTTTACCTGATGTATATCTATCTATTGCACATATTCTTTTTGGATTTTATCGCATATAGTTTATCACACAACTGAAACTTAACCACAATCCTCTCCTTTTGTTAGCATCTGTCCTCAGTTCAAATGCTCACATTCTTTAAAAGAAAAGTTGACTAAGAGATGCAGGTGAGATTGGTCAACACATTTGAAAGAAATAAGATGGTGTAAGGGAACAACAAAATGTCAATGCTTCTGAATGTTCACAACTCACAAGATAAATTTATGATCCTGGCTTAAAAATTTCTTTAACTGATTCTTTCTCATGTTGGTGGGTATTGCGCCCATTGGAAACAATAAACAAATTACTAAAATAAGAAAAGAAAAACGTGACCTGACTTATTCCGGGAGATTGCATGTGAAAGTGCAGCTCTGAATCTTAGATGCTGATATAGTAGGGTAGTATTCAATGAATGAGTGGGAAGGAGCTCTTTAGTTGAGTCCTATATCAACAAACAAACACGATTCTCGTTCTGAGGTCTTGATTGCTTAAGTGAGAATGTTTGGCTTTGTGTTGTGTTTGAGACATTGCTAAAATACAGATAGTTACATATCTGAGAGAAGATGGTGCATATAGCTGCAGTGATAGTGCAACCTCTTCTCTGTTTCTTTCCGTGTGTCTCTCAGTGTGACTTTGTAATTTCTTTGATATTTCTTTTTGTTTAGGGATTTGAACTGGTATGTTGATACTATCAAAAGAGCAAAAGACTCAATTGTCATTTTAGAAAATTTTAAGTATCAGACTAGAATATATTGGAAAAAAGGATCAAGTTTTGTGCCATAAACTTTACTAGTTGTCAAACGAGCTCTCCATCGGTAAATATTACTAGTTGTCAAGCCAGCCCTCCACTTATTAGTACATCTAGGCCGCATTTTGTCTAGTTGGCCTTGTTGATCCTTACGATAAGTAACGAATCAAATATGGGTGTGATTTATGATCGATAAAACTCCATTAAAATCCACGTTATTTGTTTTGCAAGCCATTGTATTTTGAGTCTTGCTGAAATGTACATAAAATTGAACTCTGAGATACTGAAAGTCTTTTTCTCTGTGCCATGGAATTAAGTTGAAATAGAACAAAGTTCTGCTCTCTGATCTAGACAATTATCACCACTGTAAGTAATAACAATATCTGAAATAAGGCTGTACTGATGTCAGTTAAAATTGTGTTAAGATCTGCTCGATTCTTTCTACCAAATCGTTGGATTCAGAGTATTGCTGAACTGCATAGAGGCTTTTTTCTGTCAGCAAGCCAGAAAGAAAACTTGAGCATTTTAGCTTTTCTTCAACACTTATGAATAATGTGGTTTCTTGCTTCTTGATGTCAGGGATGAAATTGGTGCTCTTGTTGACGAGTTAGTTGTGAATACTAAAAAGCTAATTCAAGCCACTTCCAGGGAGGTAGACAAGTGGAGAAGATACTGACGTTGATGATTGAGCACTTCCTATATAATTTATTGCATTCTATAACTTGCTATATAATTGATTGTATCTATAATAGTTTCGAGTAGGTTGCAGCATTGCTGAGGTTCATGGCTTGCTTGTGTGTATATCTGTTTACTTGAGTGCAAGCATTGGCTTTAGCTCCTAGTTGTACTATTTCCAAAATGATGCCAGATAATATTGGTTTCAATTCCTTTCCATATGCTTGTATAATTTGACAAATGCATGCATCAGCTTTACGATGTTACTGGAATTCTCAAGAGTAACATGCGACAGTGAATGGGTTGTAAGACGCTGAAACCACCTTTTTGGCTCTCAATGGCAATTCAGTCTGTCATAGGGCAACCAAACACTGGCATACAGGAACGAGATGGGAGAAATATTAATTTACTTAATTGTGAAGCATCAGGAATGCTAAAGTGTACTGAATTTGTACATATTCTGTATTTCCCCCATGTGTTCTCTTGATATAGATAGATATTCCATTGCAATTAAAGGCTTCTAAACTTTTTGAGAACCACTGATCAAATATCGAACAGGTGCACGTTCCTAGTCATTCTATCATCTCACGAGTCATGGGCAGAACTGCTGACATTTGATAGGCTCTCAATACAGGATCGATCATTTCACTGTAGTATTTCTTCTTTATAATTTTTGTGTGTTATGCCAAAGGAACAACAATTACTACCATCTTTTCTTTGGCTAGTCTTTATCGTGCAGAAGTTCACGATTCTTTCCAAGCGACATCCGTGCACCAGACGATTAAGCTAGCTTGTTGTATGATGCCAAACTCCAAGCCCTTGAGCCACTTTTGAGTGATATGCCATGTTTGGCAAGAGATATCTGTGATAACAATACACGGAACATAAATGTTAGGGTCAATTACAATCTCTTACGAGAGTGGCCCAGTAACAAAATTTACGATTAGACTTTGAAACTACAATAACCTATAAGGATTCTATCTTATATGAGATTACATTGAGTTTTCTTGATTTTATCTTATAGGTTATGCCTAGTGTATCTTCAAAGTGAAAGATTCTAACATTAGTTAAAATATGTAGGAAAGCACTGTTTTGCCTTGTTAAGATAACATTATTATGTTCTATATATTTTTTTTTCAAAAAAAAGAAATAATAAAAAGAGTACGGAGATGAGAATTGAGGAGAGGATACCTAATTTACAGTTTACACATGTAGGAATGCGGATGGCACCTATATCCAAGCAAAGGAAAATATTCCACCTCAGCACCATCATCTGCAACCTCCCAATCAAGAAGCTCAATAAGATTACGCATCCTCTCTGCAGACCAATCAAAGCACAAGAAATATAGTCCTACTTGGCACGTCTACATCCACAAATGCTAGCTTTTTAGTTAGTGTTTCCAGTTTTCAGTTTCAACTCTTCCCTCAGATCCTTTCACCTCATTCCTTCCGCCAAGTCACTAATCAAAAATGGCTTCTCTTGCGGCCTCCCTTGGTGTATCGGAGATGCGGGGCAACCCCCTCAGCTTCACTGGTGCATCCAGGTCAGCTCCATCTCCGTCAAGAGCCGCCACCTTCAAAACTGTGGCCCTTTTCTCTAAGAAGAAGCCAGCTTCACCTCCTCCCAAGGCTAAGTCAGCTGCCGTTTCCCCGGCCAGCGAGGAGCTCGCCAAGTGGTACGGTAAGTCACCATGTCCCGTCACTAGTTGTCTCCTTCAAATTGTATAATATTTGCACCAAGCATGGAACAATTACTTGTTCTATTTCATTTCAGGACCCGACAGGAGAATTTTCTTGCCTGAGGGGCTGTTGGACAGATCTGAAATCCCCGAATACCTGACAGGAGAAGTTCCTGGAGAGTAAGTTTTCATTTAATCCTCATAGGTTAAGAAACAGATTCATATACAAGGCGTGCCGCGCTCTAACTACATGCGCATCACTTAATTTTGTGTCAAAATGCAGCTACGGATATGATCCCTTTGGCCTCAGCAAGAAACCTGAAGACTTCGCCAAGTGAGTGAATCATCTGTTTGCTCTCTCTTTATAACATGGTTTCTAACAGTCTTGCGATTATAAACTACTGGTAGAGTAAAAGTTTGGAGGTTTTGGATATAGATATCAAGCATATGAGCTCATTCACGCTCGATGGGCCATGCTTGGTGCCGCTGGGTTTGTCATTCCTGAGGCCTTCAACAAATTTGGAGCTAACTGTGGCCCCGAAGCTGTTTGGTTCAAGGTATTTTGAGCTCCTTTTTGTGTTTGCGTTTTTCTTACAAGGAAACATAAGGAAGAAGAACAAAACCAATGAACTTAAATTTTCATTTGAAACACACTAAATCATAATGTAAAATTTTTGACAATGTAAGTCAACATTGTAGATAAGTTTTTCTACCTTACAACTGTAGAGCGATGTTGTAATTACGAACAGCTGACTTCCGATTTTTGCAATGATAATGTTGTAGTATTAAATAGAAGTTTTTTCAATAATTTTCCCAGCCAAAGGAGTTACGTTTTGTAATTAACTAGCTACAAAATAGAGGTACCATATATCAAGTTATCTTTTCTCATGATCTGCTAACGTGTTTATGTAGACTGGTGCTCTACTTCTTGATGGGAACACATTGAATTATTTTGGAAAGAACATCCCAATTAACCTTGTCGTTGCTGTGATTGCTGAGGTTGTGCTGGTTGGGGGTGCAGAATACTACAGAATTATAAATGGCTTGGTATGGCAAACTTTTCTGATGTTAATGATTTCATTCAAAATGTAATCGCTTAGTTATTTTTGCCAGGTTCCAGGTCACATAAGTAACTTGGTATAAACTGAGTCTGATTACTATAAAGAACATAATTATATATATTTTAGAACTATTTCTGGTTGTGACCGTGGACATATATATATAATTATATATTCTGCAGGATCTTGAGGACAGGCTTCATCCTGGTGGTCCTTTTGATCCATTGGGGCTGGCAAATGATCCAGACCAAGCTGCATTGTTGAAGGTGAAGGAGATCAAGAATGGTAGGCTAGCCATGTTCGCTATGCTCGGGTTCTTCCTGCAGGCTTATGTCACTGGGAAGGGTCCCGTTGAAAACCTTGCAGCACATTTGAGCGATCCTTTCGGCAACAACTTGCTCACCGTTATTGCAGGGACAGCTGAAAGAGCTCCCACTCTGTAATTCTGAAACTTGAATATCAATGTTGTATAATCCAATGAGATATATTAACCAATACCCTTGTATTGGAGACCATCTTTTACTTATAGAGTCCAGACCTGTGATCCCACTCACATTCTCCATTTAAATACCCTCAAGATTCAGTCGCAATTAAATACCTCATCCATTCTTCACTAATTATATGTAGCTTAACTATTCTCTTAGCAATTTCCGTTCATGAACTTGTTTCTTCTTAAAACAAGATGTTAAATTGACCATGGCAAGGTTTTTGCCCAAAGATTTTCACCGAATTAATTTCTAGCTAAGCTTGATTGTATACCATGTCCAAATCTCAATTACATTTGGTATTGCTTGGAAGAATTTGACAACATATGACATTATAATTCTTGTCAAGTTAAATACAAAAAAATAAAACTTAATAGTTCAAACAAATAATGTTACAAGTACAGCCATGAAAGTGAATATGGTATCATCTCATGCATGCATTACTTTCCATAAGCCCAAAAGTCCATCTCGCTTCGTAGAGATAATTGCTTGATTTGGTTGATGGAGGAGGGGTGATTTGCATCCTGATGATGGGAAGAAGCAATCACAAGGCGATCCCATTCATTCAAATTCTGATAATCTCTGGCTACTGCAGGTTGAGATGATTGATCGCATTCTATTCCGGGCTCACAAGCTTGGTAATTAGCAGGTGCTGGACTTGCACTCTCACAGTCATCTCTGGTGCTGGTGTTGGTGTTGGAGGACATGAACTGTTTGACCTGCATACTTGTTATCGCAGCGGGCGAGTGGTGATGATCATAATCTGTAGTCGTAGAATTGGGGAGAGCTGACAAGGTATGGTGATCGTAATTACTGGTACCAGTTAGCATTAGTGGCTTATTGATGTGGTTGTGTGTTGTTGAGATGAAATTCTGGGCTTCAAGTTGTGGATATTGATGATGTGGGGGCACCGGGATATGAGAATAGTTTAGATCAGCGTGGTGCGGGTGCAGCAAATACTGATTAAAAGCTGCATCGTTCCTTTGTGTGAAGAAGGATCGAGATTGGCTGCAGCTGGTTGCAGATGCACTCGTACTGCTCATATTGAGCTGATCACAGCTACTACTCATCACCATTCCACTATGATTAATATTGTGCCCTCCACCTCCTCCTTCGCTGTTCCCAATCTTGAATAGATTCTTCTTCTTGAACACCCGACAAACAACCCATCCATCCTCCTGAAATATATTTTAAATGCATGCATGAGCTGTAGCCTCTATATATGTGCACCTGATGAATTATCATCATTATTAATTATGACGAGTCGATAAGTACTACTACTTACAGTTGGTTGAGGGTCATCATCAGAATCTTCAAGCCTGTATTCATGCATAATCCAGTCAGTCTTTTGGCCGTGGGGAGCTCGACCACGGTAGAAGACAAGGGTTTTTCTCATTCCAATCTTCTTGAAGCTGTTCCTTATGCATTTGTCCCTGCCAGTTGCTTTCCAGAATCCCGCACTGGTGGCTCTGTTTGTTCTCGAACCTGTTGGATATTTTCTGTCCTTGTGGCTGAAAAAGTACCATTCATTCTGCGGAGTTGATCCGATCTTACATCTCTCTGCAGCATCCATATTAAGTTAAACATATACATATGCGTGAGGGACCAAGTAGATGACTTTTATTTAGGTACTGAAATTATAACTTACTGGATGAATCATCATCCACGAGTATCTATGCCAGCATGACACAAAGAAACAGAGGGATATATCGGGCTAGGGATAAGATCTGAACTTGAAATCATACAACATTAATATTTCATAAACAGTCCTATATTGATAATATATGAATTATAACAACACCCATGAAACAGTGATTTATATATATTACCTGATTTCTGTGGGTGCGTTAACTAATTATAGGAGAGGAGAACTAATGATGCATGCGTGCGTCCTTACATTCTTCTTTGTCCCATATGTTGCATGCATGTCCCGTACTCTAATTTGTGTTCCATCTTACTCCATTTTAATTCAAATATGTATATGTACAACTTGTATTTATTACAATTACAATCAAGTGTTTTTTATAAGGAAGTATTTTATACAATTATCAAATATTAATCAAATGAAACACATTTTGAAATTAGAGGATTAGACCTATGCATGCCCTCCTATTCGTGTTCTTGAGGTGTATATTATTAATTAATATATCGTTCCCTTTTTCTCATGTCTTCCTCAGATCATAATCATATGATCACAATACTTTTTGGCCCTCTTACTAGTTCCAATTAAGTCAGGATCAGGTTTGAACTAATCGTTGTCACCATTAATTAATATTTCTACTCTTGAATCAATTAACAAAGTAATTAATTTTTTGTGGTGAAGGAGGAATACTTAAATGAATCATGTATGTTTACCTTGTAGCTCCCAGGGTTCTATCTTATTCAAATCCACTTCCCTTATGACCTCCATGTCGAACTTCTGAAATGAGATCTTCTTCTTCAAGTAGAAGTGCAGAAGCTCCTCATCCGTCGGGTGAAACCGAAATCCTGGCGGAACTCCACCGCCTCCTGCAGATGAACCCGCCGCCATATGTATATTTATTACTGCCTGCAGCTCTTGCACCGCTCACGCTGACCGATCTCGATCTCCACCAGAATCGAAAACCTTACATATATACAGAGTACAGTATAGTATTTCGTTTAGTTGATCATATAAATGTCAATTGTCAATGAGATTAATATTGTATTGTGCGGAGAGATAGTTGACGGCCGGTGACGCCGCCGCCGGGATTGCTTAAAGCTAACGTAAAAACCAAGTTAAAGCAACTCAACCCAGTTATTATACAACTGTTATATATATTCCCGCGCGCTTCTGCAGCCATTTTATCATGTAAATTAAAATATTAATTCTATACCATTAAATAATTAATGGCGAGAGATATTATTTTTTCCTTTTTCATTTTATGAACTAGAAATTAATTAATGAAATCAACTCAAGTTTGATATTTTAAAAAAGCGAAAAGATAAGTCGGATTGGATCACCTATTCCAAAAATAGTGTTCCACCTCCTATTTCATATTTTAAATACACGCTACGTGTGTTAAATATTTTATTATAAAAATATATAATAATAAATACAATATACATGGCATGTATTTAAAAGTATGGAATAGAAAATAAAACACTATTTTTTAATAGGGAATCCAATTCAAATATAAACTAAGTCTAAGAGGAAATTAAATGTATTAAATGGAGATTGGAGAGTCAACCTCAATATATTGCAACTTGAAGTATATACATATATTCAAGTTAATAATTAGTTTCTTCTATGTATGGAATGATCACCAAATAATAATAATAACAAATCATTATCATTGTTATTATTATTTTGGTCTGAAATAAATTATATTATAATCAAAATAAAAAGTCGTGAAAGAAAGAAAAAATTGATGAATAACTAATTTAAAAATGAAAGTCAAACCCACTACCCAGGAAGGTCCGTCCATTCCAAAAAGGGTTGCAATTAGATTAGTAGTAATTAAATGCAGGAAACAATCCCGAGGAAATAACAGAGTGTAGGGATATTTGATTGCTCGTAAAGCAAGGCCAGGCCAGGCCCAGGAGAAAAAAGAATTAATAAAACAACTGCGCTCCGGATTGTCATTAATTAGCATAAAATGTTTTATTATATATGTGTGAATGTGTGCACTCTCTAAAATTCATTATTAGTATTAACAATTAATTAAGGATCAGGTCCTAATGATATCAGTTGGAGCCGCATTCGGCATAGCTAACTCAGGATCAGCACATGTAGGATTGCCCTTGATCCAGGAACTTTCATTTTGATTCATCATGTATATTACTATTTTTTGATTGCACTAATTAATGCTTTTTTTTTTTTTT
>JACFYI010003092.1:2689274-2700678 GCA_014898755.1 Handroanthus guayacan | reverse complement strand
GTACTAATGCTTAGGTTAACTGTATTAGATCTGTCCTTATAAAATACAAGATTGTGGATGCCAATACATTGACATAAATTTGTTCATACAAAGAATTAAATAAGAGATGAAAATTTTGGAGTAAAGGATACAAAGTGATCAACCTCTTCTAATTTTTAAGTAATAATATTAGTACACCTTTTGTGGTCGCTATTAGATTTATAACTGTCTACATATTTAAATCTTAGAGATAAATGATCATAGCATCGTCATTTTGTTTAAGATATACATGTAGATAATAGGTTTTGACTTGATTGTCCATAATACTAGTATACAATATATACAAGTGATCATGTATATATATATATATGTATATTTTCCTGAAAGATGCATTCTTGGATAATTTTGTTAGTCTTGTCATCTAAAGAGTTGAAGAAATGGTTCTTCTAGGTTAATTTATTAGTTAGTTGATTGGCTGGTGTTAAAATTAAGCATAAATATATATATATATATATTACATGATAGAGAATACTAAATATTTAGTATTAATTGACATTCAACATAAGTAAGTACTTGTTATGAAAATGCTCCCCTAAATCAAAAAAGTACTTGTCATGAACTGAATAAAGTAGGTAATTAGTAAAAATTTGCGGTTAGAAAGGAAAATAAATAAAGAAAAGCTAAAATTAAGAACCTCAGAATTAATAATATGTAATTAGTTCATGATGATAATTAGGAGAACAATTAATTAAAAGCAATGCAGTAAAAAAGATGTGATAGACGAAGGGTTTATTAAGCATAAAGTGACATTAATTAGCGAGAAAGATTGAAGGTAAGGGGCATTAATTAATTCCCCTGGCGAACGATGTAGGTAGATACAGGTTAATCATATTGAACATCCCAAATAGCTCCATCACCTTCTCCGCATGCATCGTGCACCTTTCTCATTCTGTCCACTGATTTGCATATCCCGCTGCATTGCCAGTCAAATGATGCCACGCAGAGGTTCCCCGCATGGGCTTTAAACTCGCAATCTTTGCATATCCAAGAAAAAATCATGATCACAGAATAATATTTAATTAGTACTTAACGTCAAATAATAATTAATTGTTGGGGATTAATTGATTGGTGGGAGAATGCATATATTGATGCATGGATGGTACCTGGTGGCGTTCCACAGCACATAGAGTGGTCGTCCACATGCTGGACTTCCAATCCAATTAACCATGAACCCAAGGAAACGTCCTCATTCGCGTACCGGTGCAAGATGCCTCTGTACGTACGTGCATCAATTAATCCATAATTAAAGTTATTGATGTCTATCCATCCATCTAACACTTATCAATAATAGTTAATTAAGCAATTAAGAGTAGTAGTAGCAGCAGCAGCAGCAGCCACTCACGAATTGATGGAAATATAAGTGGCCAGGTCCTTGGAGATTGCATAAATTTGACCCGTCGCATGCCTGAAATATTTGTTCCCTTCTTCCCCAAATTTCCAGTACTCTGGCTCGTAATACTTCACTCCCCTGCCAAAAATATTGTTATTATTTGTATAAACCCACTACTGTCAAGTAATTATATGTATCATGACTTCAATTTTCTACTTATATATTACAATCTTCGTGTGAAGAAATCATTTTCGGCATTCCATTATATATATATATATATATACATAACTCACTTCTGAGAAAGGACTGGTCCAGACTTCATGCAGCCTATATAAATCCTTGGCTTTGATCTGTGCTTTGCCAGCGTGCTCATTAGCATACCTGAAGATGATCATATTTATTAACAATTTCAATGATAAGTTGATCATTAACATAATTATTAAGAAGTTGGACTTGCTAATTACCCAAATTGACATGAACATCATCGTCAACCTTAACGTAGAATTCTGCATCCCAAATAGCGACAGCCGTCGAGAAAAACAAACGAGTTTTGGTAGAAAGCTCGTGGTAGCCCTCTACATGTTTCAGTCGAAGGAAGTCTCTGTGCTCTGCGTCCTCAGAATCAATTGCTCTATCAAGAACTCCACCAGGTGTCGCACTGTGCCCTATTATGAATCGTATTACTACTCCTTTCTCCTTCTCCACTTTCTTCAATTTCTCTCCTGCATCATCATCACATTCATTTTTCACGAATATATTCCCTCGGGCAGCTCAGGGGCCGTACAAGACGGCTCTTAGAAGAAAGAATTTAATTAGTTTAAAACACCTTTAAGCATCCATGTTTCTCGAAGAGAGTCTCTTCTTTTCTTGCTGCTGAAAGCAGTATTAATTCCTATAACTACAAAAGCTCTGCGAAGGGTACCAGTTTGATTTAGCGCTCTTTCTTGCCCAACCATCTTGTTTGTTCGGGCCGCAGCCAGTTCCATCTCCAGCGTCGATACTGTTTTATCCAGTGACCTGCTCACGTTTTCGTCAAAACTACTATATAATTGCGCTATAAACAATAAGAAATTGAGTGATATGATCTCATCAACATAATTCAAGATTAATTACTGGATGGCTTGATGTGTCTTGATCACTTCCCCCATAATATCCCGTGAATTCTGTTGTACCAATTTCTAAGCAAAGAGAGACACCAATTAACATGATTCGATTAGAATCCTAAAGAACAAATTAATTCTCACCTTGAAACAAGAAAAGTTAATTGATATATGTATATATATATATATATACACAGAGAGAGAGAGAGAGAGAGACCATGGCCCAGGGGACTCAAGAGAGCAAATTAATTTTAGACTTACGCGCTTGTGATCGCATTCATGTTTAGCAGCATCAAGCTTCTCCCGCTGTCTGGGAATTAGGTGATGGGCATAGTCCGAAGGGCGTGCTCTGTTCTGTGTCGTAAAAAGTGATCCTGCAAGAAAGCTCGCAACACATAGAGCAAAAATAACCTTTCCTGAAACTGATTTCCCTCTCATTCTCTTATTGTTGCTCTCGCTGTTGAGCTGCAAGGGCGAGTAAATGGACACCATCTGCAACAATGCGGAAATCAGCTTCTTCTCCGCCAACGGCACCCTACTGTTCTTTGATCCCGTGATTGTCTGTATAGCCAACAGAAGAGTTATATGCTATAGTTGTTGATAATGCAAGTCTCAAATCGTGCTGGTCCCATCTAATTATATAACTTTAGCACGGCATTTCTATGTATATGGTATATACCTCGTACCATACCCATTAATTTGTCTGTAAAAAGAGTTGTTTTGCAATAAATAAAACAAAGAGATCAAGCTATATGTAAAGCTACATTGATCAAAAAGTGGATATCCATGGAAACCGTTGGCTCTTAATGGCCATACAGCATATTTTCTCAAACATGTCATGTCTCAGGATGTGGGATGTCGAGGTAGGTGTAACCAACAAGCAATGGAAATAAGATGTCTGGTATAGGATTTTATGCTTCTGCAAGAAAACAACCCAAAGAATAAATTTCCATGTGCAGTGTGTAATAGGAAGGAGCAATTTTCAAGTCTGACTCCAGGGGAAAGGGAAATCAGGCCAGTTTGCTTAAAAGCTGAGAATTTCTCATTGGTTTAGATCCATTGAAGTGTACCAATCCTTTATGTCCAGGTAAGTTCAACTGACAGTTGTTTAATGCTGTGGGAATATTAACCACTATCTCTTGAAATGGTGATTAAATTTCCATATGCAATGTCAGGGGATTTGGTCAAGAACTAACTAATGATGAGACCAGTTCTGCGACTCTAAAACAGGAAACATTACTGGCTGGTATTAATGCATAGCCCCAGCAACAAGCAAAATTAATGAATTGAATGGAAATATATGCACGTATGTCAAATGCTATACATGTATAGACTTTTCGCACAAAAACAAGGAATTGCGTAATAATAGAAGAGGGGAAGTAGTAAATTTTGAGTACCTGCAGATGAGGACATGAACAATCATTAGGATTACCAAGAAAATTGTTAAAAATGCGAATAAATTTAAGTGGAACAAGCGATTGAGGTGGACTTTGGAGAAATTATTTTTACTTCATTTAGAGTTATTTAGATGCAATGGCTGGCTTTTATTGGATGATGAGATGAAACTTATGCTTTCAAAGGGTGGCAGTTCAATCATGTTGTTTTCATGTTTCAACAAACTGTTTATATTTCAAAATGCAAATGCAATGGAAGTTTTAAAATCCCACTCTTGATTATACTAACATCATCACCTTTTGGCATATTTGAGAGGCAGATCAAAGTTCATAAGTTTCGCATTCATAGAATTTGGAAAGCAATGCCCAAATTTTCAGAGCCCAGGTTTTGGCCACGCGTTAGAGATGACTGAAGATGAGTATCAAGTATCAACAGGCAAGACACCAAGAACCGACTTAAAAATTCAAGGGTAGAACATGAAAAAGCAGAGTGGGTTCCAGAGATCCATTTTGTTTTATGAAGCAAACTGTTAATTTTACATTGTCACTATTTTTACGGAATTCATTCGCATGCTGATAATTTTGTATCCCGTAAAAAAGAAACTAGAATTTTGGCTCAACTTTAAGACAGTCTATTTAATAGAAAATGAACTTGGGTTATGCAGGGAAGAACCATACAGGCCCATTTAGTTGAATGTGTGATTGTAACCATACTTCAGATTTCTGGGGTTCACTGTTGTAGTATATTTATCCAGTTGACATAGTCCAATGAAGATTAAAGAAGATTTTGCTCAGATGATTAGCATGTGTTTCAGCCTAGTTTTTCTTATATATGAGGTTTACTCAAAAATAAACATCTTCAAAAACTTCTCCTTTACCAACTGTTGTCATGCTCTGTAATCAGATTTTGGATCAATTAAACAATGATCTGGAAACAGTCTTCAGATCATGGCTCATGTAATTTTCGACCACTCCTGCACAATTCCCAGGCATTCCATTTTCCACCATATCGTCTGATAAAAGGTTAACAAAATCCAATAATAATTGAGATTAAGAGGCAGCTCCTAACCCACCTAAGAAAGGACATAACAGAATTGGTCTAATTGAAGGTGATAAAAAAAAGTGTAAGACCCTGCATCTATCCTTATTATTATAGCAAACTGGGGCATCAGTCTTTGAAGTTTCTATAGCGAGCTAGCTTTGGCCTAACCTTTACTTGTGTCTTTAGGTTCCATAAATCTTGTTTCTACAGTTAAGTAAAGGAAAGTTTGATAGTGGAGCATGTTTAAATTGTAGAAAGGAAATGGAAGAGGAAAAATTGAACAAGTAAATGTTATTATATTATCTTGGTGGTTGGTTTCAGCTGGGCAGGAACATGTGTGAGACATGTTCCATTGTGGAGGTTAAAAGGTGATGGTGAAAGAGTAAAATGAAGGGGACACAATATGGAACTCTTAATAACATGTTTCTTCCGGTTCGAACCTGTCATTTTCTTTTACTAACTTTACTCAATGGTGGTTTAAAAGCAACAGCATATATATATGTGCAGAAGATCATTACACACACATGCTTTAGTAAATAAGGACTCTCCTTTTAACTAAAGTACATACCCCACCCACCACTTTCATATACACTATGCAATTCTCAATGAATATTGAGATGACCAAATGATGGTTTTAGACCTAACTTTCCCGTAACTTTTGGGACCCTCGTATGTCCATCTTAACAGTCAATCATCAATATTACCAAACAGATGGAACAGGAGATAAAAGACATGTTGTAGCTTCACTAAGCGCATCAAGGGATTACAATACATATATATATATATATATATCTTCTTTTTCTAATTCTGTGGCATCTTTTCCGGATACAGTAGTGACCGATAGCTATTGATAAAGCACGAAAAAACAAGAGCAGGTGATGTTACTCGCTAATGCTAGCTGTAATTTCTAATTGTTGCTATTTTTACTTTTATAAACTAGTAATGGGATTTTGTTTCTCTAGGTCGTGTACCAACTCTGGTGTCTCAAGCGGCGGTGTGCGTAATACAGATGGATTGCAAGAATACCATCTTGACCAAAAAAGATAATTGAAGAAGTTGACGAGGCTCAGTGCAGCTAGCAACCAATAAAACAGATCAAGCCTATCCTTGTTCAGGTCATTGTCACTGAGCCAACCACCTCCAGAACTGTCTGAAGTTACTTTGTTCACTAAAGAAACCAAAAGGGAGCTCAGATAAAATCCAAACGAATATGAACAGTAAGTCATGGCTGTTAGGAAGGATTGCATCCCTTGTATCGATTGTTTATAGAAAAATTCGATAAGTCCCACTGCTGTGAACATTTCTGAGAGGCCAAAAATCAAAAATTGCGGAGCTATCCAGAAAATGGACAGTGCTTTGACAGAGTTTGATCTTCTCTTGTGCTCGACGATTGCAGCTGAAACCATAGAGAAAGTGGCAATAAAAAGGCCGGTCCCAATTCTTTGGAGAGGGGATATTCCCGAATCATTTCGTGTGATTCTCCTCGCAAGGGGAACAAATGCAGTCTCGTAAAGGGGAACAACAAAGATGAGCATCATGTAGGGTATGGACTGGAGTGACGCAGGAGGGATGTGGAAATTACGAGTGAGATGAGTGTTCATTGAATATCCCTGTTGCACTGAGAATGTTTGAAGTTGAGCCAAGATGGTGTTGAAGATGATGGTGCAAGCAAATATTGGTACTACCGACAGTAGTATTTTCACTTGCTCCACCTGTGATACACTGCAGAGCCGCCATGGGCTTTCGCTCATCTCATGATTGCCTTTTTGGATTTTGATGCAGGCTTTATCAAGGAACCTGAACGTTGTATCCAAATATATGTTAGTTGAATGTTTAAGGCCTTCGTTTTTAGCAACGTGATCCGAAAAAGCCAGCTTCTGGTTAGCTATCCCACCTGAACTTTTCAGTGTGGATGAGTGTGACATTGTTAGATATCATCCCAGATGGGTGTTGAGGGTTTATGACGTCGCTGTGGTGCAGCATCTCCGAATTTGATGGGCAGATTTGCTTTCTCTTCGAAATTGCTGCTACAAAAACCTGTGTGATTGAAGAAGCCAAAAACCAAAGAAAACGGAAAGGAAACCTTCATCATATATGCATACAGTTGAATGAAGAAGATTGATTTTTCTGCCAATTAGATTACGCATGAAATTGATGAATTTGTTCCCCAAGGACAATAATACAGGAAGATTGATTACCTGGGCAATTGGCGTGAATATACTTCCACGAGGTGGGCTATTTATGTAAATGAGCGATCCAGAAATTAAGAAAACTAAGCCGACAGCCATGGCAGCGGCAGAAACTCCAAAACCAACATCCATTCCGGAATGGGTTTGAACCCACACGAGCACAGTGAGTGCGACAAGCTCACCGCTGCAGAAGGCAAAATAAGCACAGTTAAAGAAAGTGGAGAGCTTCTTGGACTGCTTTGCGAACTGATCTGCTCCATGAGAGATTATGTTGGGCTTTAAACATCCACTACCCAAGGCCACCAGGTAAAGCGCCCCATAGAATATCCACGCCCGGTACCCTTTGGCTTCCTCACAACCACCTCCCATGATCATGCTGCACTTTGGGGGCTGCAGTTCCCCGACGTGGGCCTGAATCGACAGTAGTATGAATCCCAAAAGCTCCACGAATCCGAAGACGAGCATGGTCCAGAAGCTCCCGAGATAAGAATCAGAGAGGAATCCACCCAAGAGGGAGAGCAGAAAAACAGTCCCAACAAAGTTTGTGACCGTGTTTGCGGATTTTGACAATGGAAAGTGCATCTCATTAAACACATAAGTTATGAGGTTATTCCCAACAGCGGCAATTGCCATCATCTCGAAGGCCTGAAGCCCTGCAGATTCATCAATCATACATTATGTAACTAGTTAATAAATATATTTAATAGTATGCACCGACCAATTGGCACTGGAGTGATTGAGCACTAACGTCTTCAATATTAAGATAATGGCACCTACCACACACTCCCACTCCATTCATTGCCTTTAGACACTCCACCATACTACTAGTAGTATTACTTGATGACCATATTGGCCTACTAATCAAGAAAAACTTGTCTGAATTGGGATGTGTTTGTTTGAAATGAAATATAGTCTCCCGCGTGCATGTTCATTAATTTGATATTAAAAAAAAAAAAGAAAAAAAGAAATCAGATATAGCCTTAGTTGGACTTGAGCATCCATACTCCAAACGTACGTGTAATTACATGTATAGAGAAATCAAGCTAGGGATGAAGGGGAGAGACCTAACACGAAAACAGCTGCAGTCATTCCACCATGCTTGTTAGGTTTGCAAGGTCTTCCTCTGCAATCAGTAGACGTATGAAAAGGTTCTGATCCTTTGGAATCCTGCCTTGTCTCTTCCCTATCCATGTAGATTTGGTTCGTTTCTCTCACTGGTTTTCCCTGTAAAGAAGACAAAACAATGTTTGCTCTTTATCGCACGGGAATCATCTCTATTCACAAATCTCAAACAGAAATTTAGAATATGGTTTCAGAAAAGCTACCTGGCAGGCTAGCTCTTTCCTATCTTCATAAAGGTTCTTTACTGATTCTGAGACAAACTCCCAAGTGGAATTTGGGTCGGTATTTATAATGTCCTCGGCACCTCCTGCCCATCTTCTTTGTTTGCTCATTTTTCCTTCTCAGCCAGTTGACTTTGCTGTAGTGGGCTGGCCCACCTGACACAAAATTCAGCAAAGTACTCGGCCTCAGCCCCCACCATGATCATCACAAAAAACGATACAAGTATATACACCCACACAAACACACACGCACGCACCCACAGTGCCCTGCTTCTCTCCCAAATAAGTTTGTATCTGATTGCCATTTCCAAGTCCAACCACCACCAAGCTTCACAGTTTCCGGAACCATCAGACCGTACTTGTCAGTGTCCCCCAATTCATTGCGGATTTACTCGTATTTTATATATATGTTGTGGGCATATCCAAGTTTATTGCCAGTGGAGAATCAACTCATTCCACTTCTTGCTTCTTTTTGTACTTGTGATCATAAACTGGTTGAAAATATTCTCATCCTGCAATTGCAAACTTTCAACTTCTTCCACTGCAAATTCTATTTGCCAATATGTCATTTTCATCCACATCTACCAAGATTTCGCCCTAAACCGACTGCTCTCACTCACTCTCTACACCATTTTCTTTTTTCCCTTTTTCCGTTTCTGAAAACAGAGCAATTAGTGAATGTCCACTTATAAGTCAAGTTAAATCTTGCAATGGAATTGCATCATCGGTAGTCATTATTTTTATCACTCACCACAAATTTAATGATAATGGCCGTGAATTAGTTTGAGTGGTGTGTTGTTGGGTTCTGCTGTTTTGTTACGGATAATGGATTTTTAATCTAACAATGAAATATATTTATCTGTTTAGCATTTAAAACTCCACTCAACCTTCGACCACTCTTATTCCACTCGAGTTTTAATAATGATTCGTTACTTATTACATCCTATACAACTTAACAGCATAAAAATTTAAAATTTAAAACATCAAAATGTTATGAGCACTTGTATATTTAAAATGCTCATGTTAGTTAGACACACATTTGATGCTCATGCATGTTTCCCCAAAAAATCACCCTTTATCTCATGTTCATTTAATGTATCGTTGGATGTAACTCTCTCCATCTTGACACTAGAGGTCACTTACGCGTCCACGATGGTAAGTGACCCCAATGCAACCCTCTTGCCATCCAAAATTTGTATGAAATATCATCATATCACATTAATGCCACAATTACAACATTTGAAAGTAACTGTGAACTTATCATGCATGCCTATGACTATGAGTTAGCTCACGGGACATTCAAGTACTTGTATGAATCCTAGAGGTGTTGTGCTGTCAAATCCCAGCCTGGGGGCTTGGTGGACCAAGGATTACCTAAAAATCCATCATGTGTAGCCTAAAACCAAATTATAAACAATTTGTTCAAAAGGAATATTTGATGATTGCACATGAATTTTCTATCGAAAGCTTGTAAGTGTCCACTTTATTTGCTATTTAATCTATATGGGATAAGGTATTACAATCACCTCGCCTTCGAAGCATGATTTTTCATCACAGTGAAATCAATGGCGGCACCACTATGATATTGAATTTCTTTTTAACTAGTATATATATATAATATTCAAAAAATATTAGACTGTAAAATATATATGTATGTGGGACCCCACTACTAAATTGGCATCAAATCACTAAATAAAAGTCTAGTGGACACAAGAATTGCTAAAAGTTCATCATATACAATTTGAAGATGAGTTGTAAACTACTTGATTAAAAGAAATATTCAACGATTGCACATGGATTCTTTAGCGATGCCTTATAGAGTGTCCATTTTTTACTAGCTACTTAGTCCATGCAGGTCTATGTATCCATGTACAGTGGTATTGAATTTCTTCTACCAAGGAATTAGCGATTATTGTTGGTTTTATTTTCATTTTTCTTCAACTTTTTGATTTATCTCCTTTTTGCATGAGATCGCATCTTTGTTGATCTCCATTTTCATGCTCCTTCTATTTAGTTGGAAAGACTCTTCATGTTTTCATTTCTCTATCTTGATGGGTCTCTTTTCTTCATTTAGTATATCTAACATCATCACTTTGTTTTTCAACAGGTCAATAGATGCTACTAATTCTAGCAAAGAAGAAGTGGTTCGCTTATACATCATAAAAATCTATGCTCAAAGGGCAATGATACTCAATTGTGCTCGTGACAACCTCTTCTCGCCATCACTATTTCTGAAATTACATTTCATCATTACTTACCAGCTAATATGAGACATGCGAAAGGTGGCCCAGCTGCCGTCTCAAATACCAAAGTGGCTACTCCCCATTTACATATACATGCGGACTTGGTTAGCAAAGATAACAAAGGAGAAAAGGGTCTAAAATAAATTATTGTTTAATATATAGGAATGGAATTAATACACAAACACATATATAATCCAATGTTGCAGGTAGGTGGTGGTGGTCAGTCACCATGAACAATTTACGGGGAGCCTCCGATCCCCTTCTCTCCACACATCTATACATACGTATAGTGCATGGTATGATATCAATAGTGCAACATCTCTCTCACACACATACATTCATAATTGCCATGGTTCAAAATTGAAAATTGGGATTAGGGGTGTGTGTGTATATATATACACACATATTTATTCTGTTGATAAGTAGCTCACATTACAAAAGTAAAGCATCTCGATTGCGTACACAACAGACACACACACACACAGCGCTCTGCCCTTCCTTAACTAATTAATTATTTTGATGAGAGCAAGTACCTTATTAATTAGATAATGATGATTTCTAAGTGACAAAATGGCAACTCACACAATCACCAAGGCATCATCATTGTCGCTTTGCGAGTTGACACTCTTCTTCTTTCGACAAATCTCACTAAGTCAAACTCTTGTATAATTACTATACTAGTACTGCAAGAAACGCATTTTTTTTCTTTTCTTTTCTTTTCTTT
>JACFYI010003092.1:2661352-2673883 GCA_014898755.1 Handroanthus guayacan | reverse complement strand
AAAAAAAAAAAAAAAAAAAAAAAAAAAAACAGAGTGGGAGAAAAGAAAGAAGAAAAAACTCATTGTAAAGTGGAGCTATATTGTTGTGTGCTCGAAATAAATAGAAGTTCATCTCACACCACATGAAAATGACTGCACTAAAATAGAAATTTTATTGTTGATGGTCAGTACCTCTGTTTCTACTTCATTGATCTTGATTCCTCATCAAAGTACCTCTAGAGAACTTAATTGACTGTTATATGAGACGTGTTTCTGTTTTGCAGATGTTGTCAACAATATCCTCAAAACAAATGATCGGTTCATTGTTCCTGTCACTACTGCTGAATTTGCAGTCATGCGAGCAGCTTTCACTGTATGTCATTATCTATTATTCTGTTGTCTTTTTGTCATCATCTGGTTATTGCAAAACTGTATGGAGGATAAATTGCAAAATACTATGTTTTGTATTTCTTGATGGCTAGTAGAGTGCTGAAATATCTACCCAAAATTCCGAGTAATTTTTCTTGATAGCAATATCCAAATTACGGCTTTCTTTTTTGTATGATCCAGAGAAAAACATCCTACTTGATATATAGGTTTTTGTTTGGTATTTTAGGATGTTTGGTATCCGGGAAATGTTAACTTGATCTTCATTTAGAGAGGTTGCTAATGCTAGTGCGAAATATAGAGGAAAAGAACATGTTACAGAACCAATTCTATGCTAGGTGGTGGGCTAACATACTGCGGGAGACGTAGTTCGTTGTATAGGACCAAGGGACTTGATCTCCATTTAGAGAGTTTGATAGTGAGAATATGAAATATAGAGGAAAAGAACATGTTACAGAACCGATTCTATGCTACTTGGTGGTCTATTATACTTTGGGATGTAGTTTATTGCATAGGACCAAGGGAGTTGCCCTTTTATTTTTCTGGGGTCTATGTGGGTGGGTGGGTGGGTGGGTTTGCCTGTTGTCGTCTGATGGAACATGAAGAAATCATCTCATGCAACAACTTTTTTGATTTGTGCAAGTTTTACATTGATGAATGCTCATTTTCATTTGGCCATGTTGCTCCTACTAATTTATTTCCTTTTCCCTATGTTCTGGGTGCAGTTTGCTTTGCCACACATCATGGGTTGGGACCAATATACCAATCAGCTACCTTATCAAGCCAGTCGAAGTTCACCTAAGACGGTTCCTGAACTTCAGAGCGCTGAGTGGGATAGATGAATTTCTGTGCATATTTATTTGTCAATTATCAGTGGAAGGACATCCATTCTGTAACTTAATTGATGCTGTAGCTCCTTTGGCACATAAAACGAGATGATAGTTTGTTCAACTACCAATTTCCTCTTGCGGTTGAATGTTTAACAAACTCATATGGAAATAGCAGACACACTTCAAAAGCGGCTGTTTTAAGTATGGAATTCTGCACCATTTCTGGTGTGGTTTATGACTGTTTTGGTGTCTTTCTATGGTTATGATCTATGTTTGTTTGTCATCTCAAATTCATGGTTCTCAACTAAAATTTGGATCAACTGAACGGTAAAAGTTCACAAGGGTCATGCAAGAACTATAACACGATCTACATTCATACTTCAACTGTACATCACACAGGTTTCGATCTTCAATATATTCAAATGCCAATGTAAACCACGTACTCAGAATACTAGTTTATCTAAATCAAAAAAAATTCAGCTAAAAAGCTCGAGATCTTGAACAGGAAATATCTCAACGAATGCACTCTGTACCATGGCATATGACCAACCAAATTATGAACAGAACAATGCAAATTGCAGCATCAACGGCTAGGACAATCCGCACTTGGCGACACCACTTTTTTCGCAGCATTTGAGAGGTGGACTTAATCCTTGGGGAGCTGAAGTCCTCTTGCAATGGAGAAGCTGATGTTCCTTGGTTGTCTAAATCAATCTTCACTCCTCCATCCATCGATCTCCTGTGCTCGTTAATCTCAATTTCCCTCATGGCAATTGCATGATCCTTCATTTTCTTCCTGTCTTGTTTGCTAGGCTTCCCCAATAATGGGGCCTTTGTCGAAGCAGCACTTTTGATGTGCCCGTTTGCCGTATTACACGGTGATCGCTCGAGTTCTCCTTGATATGGCAATGCATTATCCGTAGGCCATTCTGTGTTAGTCCCAGAAACCTGCTCTAACGAGGCGACCAAACGATGAACAACAGGAAGCAGTTGTTCTTGCAAACAGAGTGAGTTCAGACTTGACACGCTTCTGGTAGAACCCCTTTTACCAATCCTCTTGAATTCATCCCTCAACCTCTGAAGAAACCTAAGAACTTGAGAGTTGCCAAGACTCTCATTTACTATTGCGAAATACACGTATCCATCTTCCATTAAAAACCCGAAAGTCCTTTTACCCATGGTTTGAAAATACCATCTGTGATAAGGAGGAGTCATCTCCAAGCACAATGCAGCCAAGTTTTCGATCTCTTTTTCTCCACTATTGTAAGTGTACAAAACTCGACCATCCTTCCATACGCAGCAGTAAGAAACAGTATTTTCAACAGAATCCATTGATGGAAAGACCAAATAGGGATTGGACCCTGCCCAAAGAAAAGATTTAATTTTTCCAGCAGTAAGCAAACAATGATATCAAGTCGCCATGATAGTTGAATCCTGTATTCTAATCTAAACAATCAAATTTTGGCAAAAAAAGAACCGAACGAATCCTTCAACCAGAAAGGCGAAAAGCAATCCAAGAGCTAAAATTTCATCAGCTATGAGCGCGAAAGCATCCAGAAAACACCAAAACAATCCATCCGCTAAGGATTCCAACTCAGGAATGAAGTACTTCATACCATGTCAAAAGGGTGACTGACATCCCAAAAGAAAGAAAGAAAAGAGAGGGGACGGCCCAAGAAGGGAAGTTCGATGCATCAAAGAAGCTATACGAGCCAATCCCAAAGAGGCATACGAGGATATTGAAGAGTTTCCAAGAGAAACCCAATTTAAAAAAGGCGATCTCGGAAAAGACGAGGCAGAAGTTAGTGGTCAATCGCGACAGACATGCGTGAATTAGAGAGTTTACCTTAATTGCAGAGCCAGCTATTTGAGAAATATTACAGGAAGGAAGTTCCCCACGACTGAGTTGTGAGAGACAAGTCAAAAGGATGGATGGGGATTATTATTAGTGCAGTAGAGACAGGTAGGCATATGCCTATTCATTGTGAGGGGCGAGAGAGGGAGAGAAGAAAGGATGGAAATGGACGTCGGATCCGCACTGGTGACGTCGTCGTGGCTGACTGATTCTGTTGGAAGTTCTAAAAGTCACCCCGGGCCTGGGCGGGCCTTAAGAAGACTTCTTCAGTCCTCATGTTTTCACTCTGGGGGGTCACCTCCGTAGGGAAAATAAATGCGTTTAACCATTAGTAAGGTTTTTTTAATAAATCCATACCTTTCCCAAATGTTCATCTTAATTACCATACCAAATATTTATTTGTGGCATCTAAATTCTTTCCATGAATATTCTTTTCAAAAAGCACATCGCATGAATAATGCTCAGATTCGTACTTCATCCAAGGCTTCGTTCACTCCAATTTCTATGCATGAAGGTCTACATATGTATACAAATAAATTGCTACAGTACAAGAATGTTCGGTTTATCAAACATAAAGTTATTGCAATTCCCGAGACCTATTACACAGTACCTAAGGCTAAATGAACGTTGCCAGTATCATTTTTGCATTCTCCATATCCCTTTCAACCTCCTCCTCATGTTCAACATCTCTATGCCTTTCACCAGCTGCCACAAAAATTCTTTCATCTCTGTCCCCAGATTGTTGACTAGTTTGGAGTTCTTCATTAGTCTGTGAACTGTCTTGACGAGGCGTTTCACCACCGGCCCAACCATCAGAAGTTGTGCTATTGGCTTCTGCACGAGTGTCTGGTACTCCTTGCGTGGGAGGAGCTTTATTGGAAGCAAGGAGGGATTGGCGGCAAAGTGGGCAAGTAGTATGTGTGGTCAGCCAGAGGTCGATGCAATCCATGTGAAATGTATGCCCGCAGGCTGGTATCTGCTGAAGTCTATCCTCTGCCTGGTAATCCCCCAGGCACACTGAGCATCTACCGTTAATAACAAACAAGGAGTGAGCAACTTAAGCGAACAATTCAACTTGTAACTCCAGCAAAAGGAAAGGGAGAGTGACAGAAATAATGACACACACCACAAATAGATTTGTTCCCAAAGTTTACAACTAAGATCCCATCAATGCTTTTTTAAGTCTATCTTATTAACCTCACATCATTACAAAGTACGTACTCAAGGATGCCAAACCAAACATGCAAAACAAGAATCATGCCCAGAGTACATGGTATAATATCGAGTAGTTTATAGTAGTATATATATTAAACAAAATTCTGTATTCAAATTGTTGGCGGTTCAAGGTAATCTGAAACACTTTAATTCTCTCCGAGGAAGGCAGAATTACTAGCCCCAATAACTACCAACACTGTGATCGTCAACCATTAGGATTTTACATGTTAGTCACAAGTTACTCCTCTTTAACTTAATTGAGCACGAAAGGAGTCTTCACAGCACTAAGATAAAAGGCCAAGCTGAGAAATAAACAAATAAATAAATAAAAGACAGAAATTCATTAACTTCTTTACCTTATCCATACCACCTATATATATATATATAAGCATACATACAGTTTTCAAAAAAAGTATTGTATTCACAATTTATACAAAAAAGTTAGTATTTATGAATGCAATCTTAAAGCAATGAACAATAACTAATATTTAATTTGGCAATTTGTGTAATGAAATAGAGACTGAAACGGGCAAGGAACAAAATAGTTTCAGTCTGCATCAATCTGAAGAAGACAGAATTCCATGGAGTTCCCTAATCAAACTGCTTTCCTTTGTTTGTTCTAGCCTTGGACAAGAGATTTACATACATATATAAAATAAGTGGGGAGTGAATGCAATTTCTTTTCGAAACCAAAGGCTATTCCCAATTAGACTAGGGAAATGAATATAGATAATAAGATTGAACACTCATTATGCTCAATCTCAATGGCACCCTTCCACCACCTTCGCATGGAAGGATATTATCTCTTTCCAGATGATTCAGCTTTTGCCAATCTCGAGCACAAGAGCAGGCAAAATGCCAGATACCTTACGCATAAACATGGCATTGAATGTAAAAGCACATGGAATTCCCTTAGATCGTTGTCCCACATAAAATTATTTCAGTTGACAGCTTCAAAATGAGCCATAATTCCTTATTCAATTCACTACAATATTCATTAATTCTGAGTGATGGAGTCTCATCATCATTTATGCAGCGAAGCTGAATGGCTCTATTCCAACTTTCTACGAGAAATGAAGTATATAGCTTCTAGTTGCACTGGACCAAACTAATGCATGTTACAGTTTGTTAACTATACATAAATTAACAAATTTCTATGCTATTGAAAATGCAAATTCTACATAGTCAATCCATCAACTATCAAGCTCGACGTAGTCATCAACTAGCAAACTCAAGCTTAAGTCATGGACCACATTTGCAACAAAATACAGCAACTAATATTAACTCTTGAGAAATCAACAAAATATACCCAATACGCAAGTCAAATGTGTGATTTTCTAAGTCAATTAAGCTACAGAATATCTAATATCTCATCTCTCCAGCATCTTCATATTGAAAATGAACCGTTGCCTTAACTCATTCCAGAAGCTAGCCCAGGAGGTAAAGATTGTCCAGAATCATATCAAGAATCTACTACCCATGCTTAACCGATGCATTTAAACAAAACATTCACATGCCCAAGGCTGAACGTGTGGAACATGGAGTAACAAAAAATGAGTGGCCTCACACCGGGTGACCCAACATCAGATCGCTCATCCCAAAAGCTAACTCAAGAGATCAGGATCTTGCAAGACAACGTAAAAAGATCACTACCCATAAGACTTCAGCTGGTTGGTACTCTGATAAACTCCTTTATATCTAAAGGGACCTAATGCAACTTAAAAGAAAACATCAACCTTACATCTAAAGAGAAAAGGAAGAATTCCGAAGGAGCAACAACGAATTAACGGACACCAGTAAACTTATATGATGGAATTAAAAAAAAAAAAAAAAAAGATGGACTTCATCCCCGAAAAGGACCACTTACTGTGTGTCTTTGACTGAAAAGCTCTCTTTGAACACGATAATGGGTAGCATCTCTCTCAGCTCCTTCTTCAGCCCCAATTCACACTATGAACCCAGAAAAATTAAATTAAAATTGCAAAAGAGCATTGTATTCAAATCAACAGATTCAACATAAAAGAGACATATCCACAGACCACGTTTTCACTAATAATATAACATACCCTGGAGATATCATCGCTAGTTTCAGAAGTCAGCATGGAATTACTAGTCCTCATTCTGAGGGAAGACCAGTCCACGCGTCGGCGACGGAGGTAGAACAAATAAAACAAAAGAAGAAGAATAAAAGTGAAGAAAATTGGCACGGAAAAGATGAAAGCTTGGTACAATTTTAACTCCGGTGAAGCTCTGGAGCAACAATTAGCAGCATTACTTGTACCATTGTTGGCTGTTTCTTGGTCTGAAATGCTGTTTCTACCACTATAAGACATCACAGAAGAAGAGTATATATCTTCCCTGCAAAACCCAGCTCGTCAATGACGCCAACCCCAAAAAAATCAGATTCATCCAAACTTGAGAGGTACGTCAGAGTGAGAAGTAGAAAGGCCCAGATGACAGACGAAAGCAAGATTAGATTTTTAAGGCTGATCAGATGGATCTGAAAATAGTCGTGTTCACTATGCGCACTTGGGAAAATTCTAATTTTTATTTATATACGAAAGTGATGTGTTGTTACGACTTACAAGGAAACAGAAGATCGTATAATCCTGCAAGAAAAACCATTGTCAATTGATAAAGATCTGAACAAGTTCATACCAGAAAGATGTGAAAATGTTGGTGAGATATCAGTACAAAGTTTATGCATTATAAAATAATAATTAAATAAATGAAGAGGCACAAGAGACAACCAAGGGTGATTTCCCTGTCCCGTTAAAGTTTATCACTCACAACATGTCTTTTTCCCTGCATCTTTTTTTATATTTCATTTGGATATAATATACAGCAATGTCAATTGCAAATCTGGAATAATAATAATAATATGAATTCTCAGATATGTATGGCTTTTCTTTAATACTGTGTCATAAACTTTGCAGACTTTGAAAAGTTTCAAAATAAGAAGGAAAAAAGAAGAGATCGTTGGTCAGATATCATTAGCAAACACTAATCCAACTGCGGCGATGCGCCATGTTATGTATCCTATTATGTTATAATATAAATGCAAGCAACCTCATGATTTTTGCATCATTTGTTCAATTTAATTTGTTATTGATGAAGGTTGAATTAATATTAATAGCAATGAAGACAACCTTTCATTTTCTTATGCAGCTATACATGTTCCAACGTGAACATTAATTTTACTTGGATAAAGTTTATTTATATCCTAAGCTTTTAACTGTAATTACAAAATCATCCCTATAATTGTTTCCATTTTTCCTCAATGTCATTCCTGCAACAAGAAAGCAACAGCAAAGTTTCTCAAAGCAATAAACCAACCACCTTCGACAAGTTCTATCAGCAGCAGCCAGCCACCTTAATGAGACAATGATCATGTCCATTCAACTACCTTCGGCATTTGTAGATATATTACAAGTATAGACTCCTTTCTTTAATTATCTATTTATCGTGTTGTTACTCCGTGACAATAGGTAGATCCACGCCATCTCAATAAACAATTCTTGGCGTTATTGCACTTCATCACCATAGGTGGATGCATGCCGCCTCAATGGACAATCCTTATTATTATTATTATTCCACACAGGCAAGCCTCCCCTTATCATTTCTTAAGTTTTTCCAGTTTGATTACTTCTTGAACTATATACAAGATGATTCACATTGTTATCGTAGTTTCATTCAAAGATGAATCAGCTAGGTCCGTTTCATGAATATTACTTGAGCATGTAAACCACGTTAGGGTACATAACAGTTTGCTTCACATTTACATGCATATATGCTGTATCACCCTCTGATTAAGTTCTATGTACAAATTGTTCGAACAACCGCATGCACCATATCTTGGCAAGTAACAACAGTCCCACATCATGGCTGCAGTCATACATCCCTGACTTTTAGTCTGACTTCAGTAGGCGAGTTGAGTGGCTTTCTCGGGCTGGAAATGGAGTTAAGTGGCTTTTTCGGGCTTGAAGGAACAGCACTGAATTTACGAACCAAGATCTTGAAACATGGCAAAGACAATATATAGAGGGCTCCTAAGATAAGTGGCGCCGCGACAAACCATCCCAACAACTGTGTATATACATATATCAGCAGAACTTATAAGTTGCACGAGTAAACTGAAATTTCTAAAGACAACGGGATTTAAAGGATCAAGAACACATTACATCACAAATGAAGTTACTATTGATACGATTTTTAATCTTTCTACTAACAGTTTTTGACACATTATATACCAGTTGCACAGGGAGTAAATATATTTTGCAAGAAAGAGATGTAGACTGCCATGAATTAAAATTATGATGGGCTCATGAACAAATACACGACTAAGTCCACTTAATGCATTTAAAGACCTATGGTACTTCTGTTCTCATTATTTCTGGCAAATACTGATTAAAAACGCCAATTGAACCAATTACATTCTTGCTGCTTGATCTCTTAAATGTTTTACCATCATGCGTGCAAACTTGAGAACTAATCATAAACTAGCTTTTCTTTTTTGCACGGAGAAGGAAAAGGTGAAATAATTGAGAATTTTATTTCAGAAATGGGGTATGATTAGTTAAACAAGATATTCCTCAGACATCTCATGGCAGAAGATTCCAAACCCGCACAGTAAGAGATGGACATGAACGGAAAATGTCAAATTGATCACATTACCGCATGGAAAATGCTCTGCACAACTTCCCGTGAAGCTTGTCCAGTCAAAACCTTCTTGAAAGCATCAGAAGTTAAAGGAAAATGAGGCCCACCAGTAATAATTTCACCAAACCGCAGAAATGGAATCACCAGACTGTAAAACAAACCAAAAAAGCTAGGTATTATTGAGATTGTTCTTTTAAAAACTATATTTCACTGGGAGAGAATAATTAGCTCAAAACCATAAATGTTAAAAGTACTGGCCAGGCACAGCTACTGGAAACAACTTTCACATTGCAACTTACTTTCCTGTAACTGAAATGGAAAACCACCTCCAGGCTCCTAACTAGCCAAAAGGGTTATCTTTTAAGACTGAAAAGGTAAAGCATTATGGATGGCATTCATATAGACATGCTCAACAAACATGAGAAGAGGGTATACAAAATAAAGGATTATGAGTTTATGACAGCTCAAAAACTTTAACCAGGTTTCCTGTGACATTTACAACCACGTCCTTGACAAGTTAAACCAAGTAAGGAAGCACACCAAAGCGAAGGTCATCCACTTTTATGGTAAGGGTGCAAAAAGAAACCATCATCATAATGACTAGTATTTTGCACCCTAAAATGTAAAAGTCTTTGCAATGAATAGTGCACCATGCTATAGAGTCGGTAGATATTAGTTTTGATAAGCCAATGAAATAAGGCAACCTGATGAGTAAATTGGAAAAGTTGAGTAAATTGGTGAAGTTGCATTAACTGTGGGCTGTCAGGTGGAATTTCAAATATAGAATGGTGGAGAAACAGCAACTTGAGCTTGAAGAAAGATTACCTCAATTCAACAGGAGTAGCAACAAAATTAGCCAGCATTACAGTTGGAGCATGACAAAGAGATCCAAGTACTGCAATAGCTATCCCGCATAGAAACACAGTAACCCCTAGTAAAGATGATAAACTACAAATATAAGGTGGTCATCCACGTCATAAAAGAAAAGTCTTGAGAGTGACACACACAGGCTTGCAGCCCATAAAATGGCATAACATATGAGAGCTAGATTAGCAAATAGAGGGGCATGATACAAGAAAGATTTGCAGGAAGCTATAAAATCATTTCCAGATTCAGCAAATTTACGGATGAATTTGTGTTTGTTTTTTAGATTCAGAAACAAATTAATCAGACTCTGCATTTTCCAGATATTTAAGGATCACATTTGAAGAGCAATTTTTAATGAACAAATATAAGAATAGAAAGTATAGCAACTGTAAGTTCCTTGTTTAAGGGAGAGAAATTGAACACAAACTAAAAACCGCAGCTTGATGTCAGGATTTGGAGATTTTGAAGCCAATGAGAAATATCCATCTTGCACTTGCATTTTTCTAAGTAGCCTGGGGTTGCACATTTACCTTTCTATTTATATACATAAAGCACGGAAGTTCAAAAAATTTATCAAGGCATCATATTACACACTTAGACCCCACAATGGCGGGACTCTCTTCCACTGATTTAGAAACAAATAGAGAAAGGAGAAGATGCGAATACCAAATTGACTGCAAACTCCTGATAATTATCAGAAAACCTATCCATTTTTAGCTTAGAAATGCATAAATGACAGATAATACGGAAAAATCAAAACTTGATATCCAGCTATGAATTGTGAGCTGAATCCAGTGGCAAAATTATTTGGTGAAACAATCGGATTTAACTAACAACAATTAACATACCACAGATGGGAAACACTCCTAAAGTGATCCCCAGCGCAGCGGAGAAGGCCAACTGCTTTGGCTCGGTTCCACTGTTAAATTGGTAAAATATAAGTAAATTAAAAGCATCACAGCCAAAACTATAGCATTATTAGTACAAGAGTAAATGTCAAGTCCTTGGCAGCAAAAGTAAGAAAAATTAAAAGAGCGATATTATTAGGAAATGAATGGATGAAAATTAACCGGCGGAGAATTTGGACAAGAGGGTCGACAACTTTTTTACGGAACCATGAAGCGAAGCTAAATCTGAAGCGTTTCAGCATGACTGTAACGATTTGCTGAGCTAAAAAAGCTTCAATCTTTGAATTAGTATCTTGAGTGGCTGGATCTCCGTAGTAAGCTCCGAATGCAATACTGTTTCGGGGGGAGAAAACGTACTCAATAAATTTTGGCTGCACCTGCAGGCAGATCACGATTCAATAAGGTTCTTGAGTTAATAATGCCCGACTCCTGCCCGCTGCGGTTAATTTTTTTTAATCTTATGATAACACGCCGTGTTGTGAAATGACAGTAGCTCTGAAAGTTAGCTCAGACGGTCGGTTGGTTGGAATTTGGGAATCTGATTGTGAATTTGATGCTTCTTATCGAAATACGAGTCCAACAGAACGGTGTCGTATTTCGGTATTTACCTAGCTTCGGGTATTCCTTTCGTGTTCCGTCCCCATCGTGGCACCGGGCCGCTGCTTCGCTTGCTTCCTCTCCGTGATAATAATTGCGAAACTTTGCGTACATCATCGTCCTTACATTTATATGTTAGTTGTTAATAATCTGGGCTTTCATTTTCCTTTATTTTTTTTTTAAATTTTTTTCTGAAATAGGGAGTAAATCTATTTTTAAGTTTTTTAATTAATTTTTTGTGGAGTGGGGACAGGGAGATATCAATTGGAATAATCAATCTCATTTACCTTCCGTATTGAAGGATAGATTCCAACAACCTCCCACTCTTAAAAAGGTCCCAAACCCACGTATTCCCTTTTAAGAACAAACAACGAAGCTGTAAATGGAGAAACATAAACATCTGCATCCTATTGGCTTGGTAAAAAATTTTGAATACTTTAAGCGAGGTGTAAGTAGATGAGTTTTCTTTTTGAAAAAATCAGTATACATCCTAGAATTTCCAAAACTAGATAGCACTTGTTTCCCTTTCTTTCTTTCTTCTCATCCATAAAAAATCGAGTATAGTTACATGATCGAGCAGCCATCAATCAACATGCATCATTTCCCTACTTGTGCAAACGCACAGATTTAGCAGCGTGCGTGTAAGCATTGCATTTATCAACTACTACTCTAGTAGAAGAGAAGTGTCTTGGACTGGAGCCGAAGGCATTTCTTATTTACTGATTAACTCTCAAGAAGCTAATGAAAAACCTTCTTCAAAGCATTGGGTTCTAACATCTTGCATAACCCGTTGGAGTAAAGCAGGATTACTTGTCACCACAGCATCCACATGCTCCGACAACATTCTCTTCATCCACTCCTCCTCATCAACAGTCCACGCATAAACCTTTTTATTCCTCCTGTTACCGGTAGTTATAAGAGACACCATATGGACAAAAAGTTCTATATATAATGAAGACATATAATTGAAATTCATACCCATGGAGGATTTTCACAAGTTTTTCATCAATTAATGGGTGGTAAACACCAACCACTCCAGCACCTCTCATCCTCAATAATTTCATCCTAGTTCCAGTAGATGGATCTATCATCACAATGTAGCCCACCTTCACAACGATCACCACCATGAATAAACATCAGCCAAATAAGCTCCAAATAATCAAAGTCCTCCAACTAGTATCCATGAAAAAGCAACACAAACTAGTTGTAAATGGAGTTAAATGAAGGATAACAA
>JACFYI010003092.1:2638354-2661106 GCA_014898755.1 Handroanthus guayacan | reverse complement strand
CCACCCTTCTCGCAATATCTTTTCCTCTTATCACCAACTAACCTCTATATCCTTTCATACACTCATCCTGAAGTAAATTTGAAACCAAAAGTTAAAGGGAAACATCACCAAGTCGATAATAAGATAAGATGACTACAAATCAAAAAGAAAACGAAACCACAATTGGGGGAAACCACAATTGGGGGGAAAAGCAACAGTGCAACCAGCTTTTACCATTGTATCTGTGGATAATTTAATTAAATCCCTTGCTAGACTGTCACTTTTTGCCCATACGAGGCAATTCCCGCACTTGGTTCTTTCAACCTGCGATGGTATGGCAGTGGCTTATCAGTAATTTTAGATCATAGTATGATCCCTATATTCACTAGAGAACAAATAAAGTTTAAATATAGCTCTTCCGCAACAACTAAGCAAACTTACAACAGAAAGGATATCCTTCGCAAGTCCTCTCTCATATAGTGGAGGCCCAACTTTAGCATCAAGAATCACCTGCCTAACAGAAGCTGATGCAAACTGAAACACAATAAAAACAACCTTAGGATATAATTACTTGTGGAATTTTACTGGAGTGTGGGATAGTTGATTCATGAGATGCTTAGCAGCACCATGAATGATTTTCAACCTCAATCCATCTCAACTGATTTTTACTTATTTCTAGGACCGCTTTAGCAGAGGATTGCTTCTGGTGGCATGTACAGATATTGTTTCAGGACAAAATCACTTCTGGAACTTTTTCATTCACACTTTTCTTCGGAGAGAAAGCTACAGCATACCTTTAGTGCATCTTCAATGGTTGGAATTTTTACATCATGAAACTCCAAAGAATGCTGATAACTGGAACCCAGATCTGCAATCTACAGCCACAATGTAAGACAAGATCCCGAATTTAATCAAAAATCAAATACTTTACATGGGGTGACCAACCTCTTTCATGCTCAAATAACCAACTTTTGAAGTATTATTCCCAGATAGTCGCTGTAGATCCCTGCCTGTAACATGTGAGAATCAACATTCCAGACAACTTTAAAAACATTCACAACTCAAACACTGAAAGAAGTATGCAAAAACTCCTCTAGCTTTAATCGTCAAATAATTCAATTCTAATGTGCATATCATGAATTGTTGATTTTAGATGAATAGGGAAAAGCAAAATGCTATTCCTTAATAAGTCAATCTATTTCTTCTTATGTATAAGCAATCTAAACCATTTAATATATGCCATTTGTTCAACATGTTTACGATTCAAATAGAGCTAAAAGTAGAATAACTTGTGCGACAATAGTGAGTAAGTTTCAAATCCATGAGGGATGAGGTTACTTTTTTATTTTACATAGCCAAGTTGAAGATTCCTCATCTTTAGGAAGTTGTTTCTTTACATTCAATTTCAATCAGATAATGTAGATATTTTTAATGGTTCTTTTGCTGTGGTGCACCATTGTAGAGTACCATTCTGTATCCTGTCACAACTGCATTTCCTCACACCAATTTAATTAGCAGAAACTACCTTCTTGTTAGCATTTTGGTTCATCTCGTTGCCTTCACTCAATCTGTACATTCTATTGGACCACGCTAACTGGATTGAGCCCTAAATTGTCATATTGAAGATTATACTCTTCTGGTCAATCACTGCCTTGCAAGTCCTATCACTTTCTACTTCATAGTACCCAATTTAATTTTGCAGAATAAAACTAAGAGCCCATTTGGCTTGCCCCAGAAGCAAATTATATTACTCTCTCACAGTCTCACTACGTTATAAAGGGGAAAAAAATCAAGATAAACATAAAACAAGAAGAGATCAAAGAATAAGAGCATATTCAAAAAGGAAACACCAGTTAATGTCTGAATGAGACAAATGTCCAGTAATACCTATCATGAAGAGCCAACAATACTCCATCTGAAGAACGAGACACATCAATCTCAATGCAGTCTACTTGAGAACTTAAAGCACTATTATATGCATCCATCTGCCGGAAGCAAGATAAAATTTAAATATGAGGCCATGGAAATATTGCAATAACAACAATTCTAGAGCATTCACAGCTTCTCTTGTGTGTCTCTTGATTGTTTATTTGTTTTTCTTCTCATACTTAGTGTCGCCCAAGGACATATGAAGAAGTAATAATTAGGCCAAGAAAAGACAAACTGATTCAGAATATCCACTCAACATTTTGTCAACAATAGTTTTAATTGACATCTCTTTTGTGATTTTTTTTCTCTAAAGCTGTTGATGTAATGCATGTGCCATAATTGTTATTAGTAACTTTGCCAAGAACCTGTACAAGTTTTAGGAAATGACTCAAAGGAATTTGACTGACCAAGAAGACCAAAGAGTGCAGCAGTCTCATATTATGAGCACCCAATCAACCACTTGCCTTTCACTGACAAAAGAGCAATATCCCCTGTATTATGCTTCAACTGTTATCTCGTTAAACTTCAACATGTTACCAGACTAATCTACAAGTTTAAATGTTAAATTTATTATTTTTTTTTCCCAGAGGTTATTCTGCTGTTTAATTCATTGAAAGAACTGCAAGATGAGATACTGTTGACTATGGAAATTGCTGGTGTAGATTCTGGACTGAATATGTACAAAAAGAGATCACTCTAAGAAAATATAGGACACCTACTGTGTTTGGGAAGGCCTTGATTGAGTCACCTCCATGAGCACACACTAAAGGAGGACTTTGCATCCAACTGCATTTTCGTAATTGTATCTGCACATAGGTGTTCAAAGATAAGACAATGTAAAAGGGCATTGATATGTTTCATAAAGCTCCCTTACACTAAGCAGCTAAAAACAAAGAAATCAGTCATTTTTTTTTCCACACAAATTCACAAACAATGATGTGCCATCCAAGGGAAATCAAAAACAAGAGGAAATGGAGGCCTAGCTCCAATCTACCAAATTTATTTGGTAAACGGTCAGAAGTGTCCAACTACCAGCAAACATGATGTTCTTCATAGAACTATTAATTCATGCTTCAAGCAATTCATTGATGTTAAAGATACAAAAATGACTACATATCAATCCTGCAAAGACATGAGCATAAGCTTTAGAATCTGCACATCGGTTATCACTATTATTATCATGATAAAGCAAGAACATAACTTGTCTAGGTCCTGTAAAATGTGCGCATATATACCAAAAATAAAACAATGGTACGGTCTAAAGATGAACTGGAAGAGGTATGTGGACCTGATGGAAGCGACGGAGGCTGAAATGGAAGTAAAGAGGGGGAAGGATTGCAATAACTGCGAGGCTAATGAGGAGGAATCGCAGGAGTTTTCTCCTGGAGAAGGAGAAGCCAAATTTTCGCGGAAAAATGCCGCGCCTTTGAAGGCGGAGCTGCCTTTGTTGCCGATCCCATGTCGAGATCACCGTTACCATTTCTTTCTGCTTCTTCTTGCTCCTCCTCCCCCTACTCCTTCTTCTTCTGGTTCAAGATCATGTAGTGTTAATTACAGTATGGTGGGAATTCCCGATGCTAATTCAATCGGGGCCTGTTTGGTTCGATGGGCTAGTAGCACGGCCCTTTTCAGTTCCGCTGGAAAAGGTGC
The DNA here is from genome assembly GCA_014898755.1 of Handroanthus guayacan. NCBI lineage: Eukaryota > Viridiplantae > Streptophyta > Magnoliopsida > Lamiales > Bignoniaceae > Handroanthus > Handroanthus guayacan. Next base: position 2,657,548 of record JACFYI010003092.1, on the reverse strand, counting down.
ACCGTGCATGTGCGTTGCACGTGTTTTTGTTATCTTGAATTTATGTTCAATAATTGAAATTTCATTATTTTATTTATTTTATGAATTCAAATAATTTTATATGAAAGAATAGATAAAGTAGGTTAATTTTCACTAAACAATAATTGCAATAAATTATTTAATCAATAAGAAAAATAAAATTATTTGACTCATTTTGACATCTCGCTCCTCTTTTTTTTAACTTTCCAAGAGTTTGATCGTCATCAGAACTTTCGTTCTTGATGCTTGGTTTCTCCTTCATTTTAGTTACTCATTTTCTTTTTGTTGGAGTGTCTCCCCTTTCGATTGTATTGTCGCCGTCACTTTTAGTTGACTTATTCTTTGATTTTCTTATCATTATCCTCGCTCTTTTATTTTTTAATTCTGAATGCATACTTTCAATTGCATCTGCCACAGCTTTCAATTGACCATTAAATATTGACATACTGTTGTTTGGTACGATGAGAACACAATACTCTTTGAATGCTTGTAAAATGAGTTGTTTGTAATACGTTGGATTATGTTCTCCCTATAAAAAAGAACTATATTAGTAATATATAAATACATTTTGTTAAAATTGTAGAAAAATAATTCGATTAAAGTGATTTTATAATATGTTTTTGTTCATTCTGTTGGTAAGGCTGCAAAATATTATACCTGTTCTAATGATTGAAAATACTTAATTACTGAGCAGTCAATGTAAACAGTTGTTATCTCTTCAAATAATGTGATGGTTGCATTTTCTCCTTCTTGAGAAATATTTAAGATTAATCAGTACCTGAAAATCAAACAATCTTTATTAGCTTGTATATAAATTTGTCAGTAAATATCTTTTTCATAGGCTTTTTCATGTATATTACATACCCTGGCACTGTTTCGACGTCCTCATTGTTACATTTTGGGTAAGTTGCTTTATCACCAGTCTTAAGGATTGAGGTCATGCATGTTTTGCACGAATCATACCATACATTTAACTTATTTTCCACTCTCTCAATAATTCTTTTAAAATAATAAGTTGTGCCTGTAAAAATTTTATTAAAAATTTAAACTCGATGTCACTACAAGACTTGTCCTTTTCTAAATGTAGGTTACTTTAGATATTGAATCTTTGTTGTAAATCAATTCATGCAAGGCCACTTCTTTTGCTGCTTTCGTCCTACATTTCTTTGTTTTCTCATATATTTCCAATAGGTCATTACTTTCTTGAAACCTGCATGAAATTTAAGAAATATGTGATATATTGAATATTGAATTTGCATGGTGGTGTTTTGTGTTATTTGACACTCACCATGTTTGGAGCTAATCAATCACATCATTTCTTAGTTTTATTTGCAATATTGACGCAGAAGTTGTTTGTGGCTGTAATTCGTCTAATATCAAGTAACTTTGTTAGAATTTTTTTTAACTTAATTAATTTTTCTATAACAAAGTACCTAGATATTGTTTTGCAGTGACATTTGCAATTGCAATGATCGAAGTTCGATGGACAATTTGTTGTAATTCATCTCCCTCATTCTTTGCCATATCTTCCCAAAGGCATACTACGATAGGATGAAATCTGCATAAAAAGTAGACACTTTTGGCATTAGTTTAGTTATTAGTTGAATTTTCTATATTGTCAAATATATTGCTTACTCTTTGTCTATAATTATTACTTCTCTAACACCTTTGAGTGCCCCCCTTGATGTGAATGTTGTTTTGCATTGTTTGAGTTTGACGAGTGTTCCACAAACATTTGCAAAAGGAATTTTTATATTATTTAGGATCAAATGAAAATTCTTATTACTTAAATAAATTGAAAAAATTAAAGAAATAGTCTTACCAATAAGGTTATTATTGTGAATTTTGATATCTTTATTTTTTAACTCCATGAAATCGTAAGCGAGATTGTCATCAGTGATTGATTCTGGAGATTCTTTCACATTTGCATATCTTTTTAATATCAATTTCATGTTTGGATGTACGTTGAAATACATGGGATTACTCCTTTGAACAATTTCATTGGAGATTATGTATGTCTTATATAAGGAGAAGTAACCATCAAAATACCGCAAATCCTCACTAAACATTATCACTCCAATTCTTGTACCCTACAAGTATTTTATTTTGCTTTTTCAATACAAGACATGAGTAGAAATACAAAATATCTCTAGTTATATATATTACTTATTTGATTGTCTATCATTTTCATTTTTTAACCTTCAAGGAGAAATTTGTGCAGCAACTTATTTCACTTGTGACTCGTAAAACCTTTCGCTGAAGTGTCCATGACTTTTGGTTTATTTCCAAATTTGTAATGGAAGTTATTGAATCCATTGTCATAGTTGATCCTTTTTCTATATTAGAAAAGTTACATAATTAATCAATCATGTAAGGTAGAAATAAATTGAAAAAAAAAATTATATGCCTAATGTCCTACAATCACAATAGTGTGGTTATCCTCTACGCATTTCTGCAATTTAAATACAGACAAAAGTGGTGTCGAATTCTCAAATCAAGAATGAAATATATTATACAATTGATAGATTAAGTGTTCTGATTGGATGTGCATGGACATTGCATTTGTTAGGTAGCTGAGTTACTGGAGGACAACAAAGCACTTGACCGACTTACTAAATCTAAAGAGGCTGCTCTTTTGGAAGCAGAACGTATTCTTCAGATGGCTCTAGCAAAAAGCATTCTTGGTTGATGATTTGCAAAACAAAAACCAAGAGCTCAGTAAACAGACAGAGATATGTCAGGTTCGACTATTATAGAGCATTTTTATCCATAAGAAAACAAGTATATTAATAATCGGATGCTGATGTAAATTTCTAATAAAACACACACAATATCATATCAGGAAGAGAATAAAATAATGGACAAAATGCACAGGCAAAAGGTTTCGGAGGTTGAAAAGCTAACACAAACTGTTCGTGAATTTGAGGAGGCTGTTTTGGCTAGGGCTGCTGCAGCCAATGCTGTTCATGAGTACCATTGGAAAGTGCACTGAAAAGTTTAATTCAAGAACTCCTAAATAATTTGCAAAATAACTTTTTTTATGTAGGAAATCTTGTAATAGTTTTTGTATGTCTGAATTCATTGAGGTATTGCTCATTTATAATTAATGAAACATTACATTCATTAATTATAATTATTACAACTTTTAATCCAAATGACATGTTTGATTAATAGACAAAATCCTTCTTGAAAAATAAACCTTTTCCAAGAACTAGATACAACTCTTTCGTACAAATATGATACCGAAGTCAATTTATACAGTACATAACACATAAATTTGCAAAACTTTTTTTCATACACAGATGAAGGATAAATTTACACAAGTATTAACGAAACAAAAATAAAGCCTTAAATTGTTAGAAAATTATGACCGCATACAAATACTTGTGTATTTCAGAATATAAATAAATATTCTCAATAAATTATATGCACATAAATCAAATAACACATGCCAACAAACATAGAAATATAACCTAAAAACATAAGGAAAGAGAAAATCTACTTAAAATTTTATATGCAAAAAGAAAAATTAGAATGAATCGAAACTTGTTGTTTCAATTTATAGTTGTGCAACGCAATATAGGCTAATGAAACTTGTCAATTAACAAAAGATATAACTCTTATTTTATATGCATATAAGGACATAATTAAAATATTATATTTAATAATTTTATACTATAATGATTCAAGGGTATTTTTGTATATACAAAAAATAAAAGAAACCACTAAAAGATTTATACTTTTATAATATTTATTTATTATTTATAAGTGGTGACGGTTTATATAAAAAAAATTTAATTGCTCTGCGTTAGTAATTTACGCTCTACATTTATAACCCCCCTATTCATATAAATATAATATGGATAGATATAGATATAGATATGGATATGGATATGGATATGGATATGGATAAGGCCTATATTGCCCCTGGACACCGTTCCACGTCACCCCATGCTCCGCACCTCACTTACACCAGATTTTTCCTCCAAATTGTCAGAACTACTCCCCTGCAGCCTTTATATATAGCGGATCCATGTACTCTCGACATTTCAGATTCCACCTCCCTCCCTGACCCCCCGCTCTCTCTGGGATATTCAAATTCAACAGGTATGATAAATCATATTCGAAGATTTATTACTGAATTATGGATTTCCGGATGCGGTTAATGTCGAATTGCATGTCTATACAATGTAATCATCTATGTATGTATAGGTTCCAGTGCTAATGGAGGAGTTATTTCAGTACATGAAGACTGTCCGCTCTCAGATCAACGGTGCTCACCTCTCTCTTTCTCTGACTCAGATTTGTGAAAAAATCATCAGATAATTTTGAAATCAATAATATCTTTGAATCGAACTATTCAGTATGATTCTTCTCATTTAACCGTGATTTATGTTGATAAGATGATTATTGAGGAGAATTAGATGAATTTCTTATTAAATGCGAGATCGAACATAAATTTTAACCATGTTCCATTGAATTGCAGATGTGGCCGATCAAGCAGCAAAGATGTCAGTTGAAGAGCATGTGCACCGCACCACAATTGAGACTCTTCAGAAGGATCTGGATTTAGGTTCTGTCGGAAGAAGTGTCTTTTTGTTCATCTTTTATTCTGGATGCAAGAAGTTGGTTTTCCTTTTTTTTTTAATTTTTTTCCTTTTTTGTGTGTGCGCGCTTGCTTGCTTGCTTGTACTACCAATAAATCTTCACTACTCATTTTCGTTTTTCCTTGAGCCATTACTGTTTTCTATGCTTAAGGTTGAGAGAACAACATTAGAACCTTTCTTGCTTCTGTTTCCGGCATAATTTTTGCAAGAAAAAGCTTTTACATTTCCTGGATATGTTTTACATAAAATGACTATGAAGTTTTCTTCTTCCTGAACATATTCTTGTGATATTCGGAATAAAGTGCATCAAATGTCTGCATTTTCTTATTTCTCCTTAAATAAAATGCAGTGAAGAATGGAACTAAGCAAATCAAGGAGGAAACTGATCAGATGACTAAGGCAAAGGGGCAGATCTGTGTGGAGATCTTGGACAAACAGAGGAAAATCGCTTCTTTGGAATCTGATTCTTTTAACCTCCATCAGGTACAGCTTTTTACTTATATACACAAGGTTGATGAACTTAGACCTGTATTTTGTTTCAAGGAACTCAGATGTGACTATAATATCAGTTGCCGACAGCAAATTACAAACATCCTCATTGTCACGAAAGTTTTGTTCATGAAATAAACATACCTTTTTCCGATATTATCGCTCTTGAAAGCGATCATAAGATGATTCAAAGAACCCGGACGGCGACTTCTCTTGAGATGCTAAAATTTGTATGCTCCTAAGTATCTAGACACCCAAGATCTTAGGGAACTATATGTTGCTTTTGCATATGTGGTCCTTTTAGTTATATGTACCAAATCACATATAGAAATTAAATGATGAAGGATGATACACACTTCAGTCTAGTTATATGTCAATTGGAAAATAGAATGCCTGGAAGAACACCCAGAGGACCCGGGGTGGGGGGGCTGGGGGGTGGGGAGCTTCAGATCTTGATTATCTAACTGACTGCAGCAAATTATACTCATTCTACTCTTGTGTTTCCTCATGCGCAGACATTGGAACTTATGCAACAAGAAAGACTTAGTTTATCAGCAAAACTTGTGGAGCGAAGGTAGCATGTCAATCATATGTTGAGAAGCCATGAAAAATTGTGTATTCACATGTATGACTTTCCATAACAGTGCATATTATAAGAGGGTTGCTGAGGATATCAATGGACAGCTAAAAGAACAGCAGGTTTCGAGATCTTGCTTTGTAACCATCACGATTTTAAAATGCAGTATTTGTCACAGTTACTGGACCAGAATCTAACCATGCAGGAGTGGGTCAACACTCAGAATTTTAGCCCACAAAGCAGAGAAGGCTTGGTAATTTCTTGGAATATTATTTTTCACCTTGAGGTCACTAGACATATTTATGGTATTAAAGTGATAATGATACTTGCTTCTTTTGAATAGCATCAAATCTTTAAGTGATGATGTGTAAGATCTAAAACTATGTTAATTCCCAAACAAGATTAATGCTTGGCTTGTAAAAGATTTTGAGAGGGAAAAAAAATCTTAATTGTAACATGAAGCATTGATGACATTTCATCCTTCCCGACAAAGGCAATAAAGATTTCGCCTGTAATAAGATATGGGCTTTACTACCACTTAATATTCATTATCGAGCCAACAGTTCCGAGTGAGAAACTGTTACTATGTCTCATAAATTACATCTGATTGACAAGCTTCTCCTGTTCTATGCAATTGCTATTCAAATCTATACAGAGCTGCATTGGTGTCAACACCACGCATCTAGGTCTCACCTTGCCTTCCCGCTGGTAGAAATTTATAAAGTGGATCAAATTATTTGATTGTTTGACCTTAAATTACACCTCCTTCATCGATGAAAAGTTACTTTAAAACAATTTCAAGTCCTTGCTCAAATTTTAATCTTGTTGATGGGTATGTTACTTGAGAAAATAATGAAACTGGCAAATATTCATCTCTGTTTGTTTTCTGTCATGGTTCATTTCATGAGGGGGATATACTGTCAATCACTATTGAGTAACCATGCAGGTAAATGAGAAAGCAGGTGGAACAAAAGGTAACATATTACAGATTCCCTCCATTTCTAATATATGTTACTTTTTTTTTTGTTCCGTGCTCTGTGCCTTCTAATGGATGTAAAACAGAAGGTAACATATTACAGATTCCCTCCATTTCTAATATATGTTACTTTTCTTTTTGTTCCATGCCTTCTAATGGATGTAAACAACTAAGCTCTTATAAAAAACAAATACAAACTAACTATGAAAATCATAGCAACTAATATATTAGAGCTGTAACTTTCACTTAGATTTTGATGATTGACAGGGAATGTTGGAAACAAATTTCACATTGATAGGTACATGGGCCTACCTTCTGCTTTTGAACTCATAAACTGCAATTAAGATAGCTGATTTTAAGTTGACATGATGACTTGATTCCATTATAGCAACTCTTGCAGACTGATGTGCCTTGTGGTATATAACATAAGTAGATTTAAAAGAACAATGGTCTAGACCAAGGTGTATGAAAGTTCACTTTTGTAGTTCAATTACCAACATTACGGAATGGTATCAAACATAAAAGTCTCTATTATCACTTGGGATGCAAGGTGCCCATTAGAAGGTCATTTGACGACTAAAATTTTGAACAATGTTTGTGATAGTCTTTAAGAGATCTGTGACGTGGAATATAGGTTGTGTCTTTTATAGGCATACAGTTTTCAAATTCTAATGTTTCGAGATTTTTTAAGCCATATTATATAAATGCTTTTAATGAGAAATCTTGTGACAACTGATGTGGCTCAATATTATTTTCTGCTTATGTTAGTCGCTTTGATTTCAAAAAACAAAGCTTTTCAATTTCCAGAGTTCCAGGATGATGTGGATCAAAGCGTATTGATGGATTTTCAGGCTGCTCAAGCCAAGTTTGATGAGATGAAACAACAAAAATCAAATATTGTTTTGGAGAATGATAAGGTTTGTCTATGCCTCTTGGACACCCATTATATCCTTTCCGACTTGAGAAATGATACCTTAGAAGAGAAACAAAGCTTCATACCAATACCATGCCTTTATGATGTTATGTGCACATATATTACAGAACTGCAGATATAATCTAGACACTATGTTCTGATCTGCGCTTCAATTGGAATTCCTTTTCCACCCTTCAGAGGGCTGGTTCTGTCAATTATATATGTTAAGCTCCTTTCCTTGATGAGGATGCATAGCAGAAAATGAGCTCTTCACTTTAGCTAAAGTGGTGTGACTGAAGTTTGCTACTGGTTGTGGATTAGTGGTAATTACGAAAAGCGAACATTTGATATTTATTCATGACTATTTTGTTGTTACAGCTAAGGGAGTCTATTGAGCTAGTGAAGCCTAAAATGACTGACTTTAAGGTGACTTGCACTAATAACTACATTTCTACTCATTTTGCCTCTGCTCTGTCTATCTATTTTGCTGGACTCTAATGTACTTTGGTTAATCTGCACTTTTGAGGGATTTTATCTCAGTATTTTTTGAATGGTATACCATGCACACACACAGAAATTCTCTTTTCTGTAGCCAAATGGATTTTCAATATAATATTTACTTCCTAGCATCAGAATCAGCAATTCAGTAGTTTGTTGTCTTAATTGCAACTCATGAAGCTTAAAGGACATTTTAACTGTTCATGCACCTATCTTTTAAATGGTCACACTAATCGATAAATGCTGAAAGTAAGCTTTTAATTGTGATGGCTCAATGAGTGCAGCCAGAACTCAGGGAGATGGATGGCAAAAGTTTGGAAGAGGAGCTTAAAGTACTCTTATCTGACAAAGCTGGAGAAACTGAGTATTTGCAATCTCTGCAAGTCCAGATTACAAGACTGAAAGTAAGCCTGTCACTCTTGGTTTATGTTGTTAGCTAAAAAAATCATTATGTAGCAAGCTATGTATGTTTTCACTGTGCTCTTGGCGTTATACCTGCTGGACATCTTTTTATATGAGTCTCTATTTCAATGGCCTTCAGTCTTGGCAAGTGATGCCATTGTGATTAAGGAGAAAGTAAATCCTCCAAAATCTAGCTAATTATTTTAAGTTTTAGTATTTTTTTTTTCATCAATTTTAATTTGTAGATATTTCCTTTTTCAGGAAATTTCGCACAAAGTTACGTGCTCTTGTGGTGCAGAATACAATGTTATATTGGATTTTTGAGCTTGGCAACTAAGTGCAAAGAGAAAAGGAATGCTGTATGAAGTTTCAGGATGTCTCTTTCAACACTTTCTTAGAAAGTAAAGGAATGATAAGAGATTTTGTAAGAATTGTGACTCTCAAAATATATGTTTTGATGCTGAATACTGACAAATAAAGCTGAGTATTATCTTTGGTCATATTCCAGTCTCTATCCCATTATGGAAAAGACACGTGACTCACTTTTTGCATGTAACACGCTGCCACGTTATTTAGCCAGCACAATATACATACTATGAATTACATTTAGATTTACTTAAATAAATCATTTAACTGTTAATATTTCTAAACTCAAGTGGCATTAATCTTCAGCCACTTTTTCTTTTTAAATTCTACATAAATATCCTAAGCTTCAAGCACCGAGAACTCCCCTATCGCAACATAGATATAAGTTAAAGAAATAGCTGAAACTGAAAAGTTACATTATTCCAAAACATCCCAGGACTTTGGAGATGTCATGAACTTCAAAGCCCTCTGAAAGAGCTATGTTTGAGCTGTCCGGAACAACTATGTCTTCCTTTCTGGAGCCATTCTCTGTATGCACGATCATCTCGCTAGCACAATCAACAGAATCTCTGAGAATAACAGTCTTGTGAAGACCTCCTAGCAAGTCCTCATAGTCCGTGTCCCCTCTTTCCCCCAAAAATACAACCATTTTGGAAAGGTCAATACTCCATCTAACTGATAAATACCTGCATAACATGCAGAGATTAATGGAATTGTACTTAGGTACATAATGCAATTTTCTGTTATTTGCTATATAAAAATGATTTCAAAATGAAAGACCGGACCTTAAAGCTTGGCATCTTGATGTAAATAATGGTATTACATTCAATCTTGACGCAGCATGTGTGTAGATCAAGTTGCACCTCACGCCTCTCATGCGTAGCATCTGTCTTAGCTCATCACTTTTCCGAGTCTGTGACATGGATATTCAGCTTTACTTAGTCTATGAAATTCAAGCATTCCTTTCTGAATCTCCAGTGTGTATATGTTATCAAATAACAAAGAATCAAATCATACCTTCCCTCCTGGTTTAATGCTATATGAGAAGCATCGCGAGCTACATTGACTTAGTTGCATTTCATCATCATCAGCCCCATTTTCTATCTTGGCAAGTCTCATTACCATGGATTTCACATTTTCACCTGGCCAACGATACTCAATATGGGACTCATAGTCTTCATCTACTACCAAATCCCTCCAAGGGTAGTAAATTTCGCTTCCACTGCTGCAACCGAGTGCATCAAAGTGCTCTAGTTTTACCTCACAACTTGCCAGCATGTCCTTCGTCTCCAGCAGACTCAGGCCTGTCAATAACACAAAACCTATCTGGCTAGACTTGGCTCCTCCAGCCTGCATAACATTCTTGATAATCAAAGGTAATGCCTCTGTAGGACATCCATTGCTGTTATAACTGTCAATGGCTATTACATACAGCCACTGCCTTCTCCCTGGACAATAAGTATTCACTGATTTTCCAATAGTAGTCGTCTTCTGCAATAGAATATCAATAACTTTCTGCTGACTGCTGGCTTTATCAAGTTTGCCATTGGCCTTTACATCTATATCAACTGAGAATTTCAAAGAAAGGTCTTCAAGGCCACGGAGTGACTCAGTGAGTGGCTCCTCAGGCATTGGCATGACAGAAAGTTGATTCGTTGGGTGGTAACTTCTGCACTGCTCTACCTGGGAGAGATAGTTACGGCAATGCTCCGGCCATGAGAACTTCTGGATATTTTTCAGGCCATTTTTTCGGCAGTCCTGCCAGAGGTTTTTGTCAGCAACAAGCTTTAGAAGAGCATCTGATATAGCCCTTTGGTCATGCGGGTCAACAAGCAGACCATTGTTGAGTGCCTGGTTTACCAATATTATCTATTAGTTTCACACTTCACACTAAGAATTACCTTTATATGAACACTGGCTATTTAAACCTGTACACGGAAGGTTAGCAGTAGAAATTACCTTTACTATGTCCAAAGGTCCGCCATTTTTTGTGGCAACAATGGGTAATCCATAAGCTGCAGCCTGCAGAAAACCGTGGCCAACAGCAGGGTAAGATGCTTCTAGGTTTTAATTGGACTTTGGTAAGCCTGTTATAAGTATGAAAGCAGCTTGTTAGTAACTGACCTCTATGAGGGTAAGACCAAATGGTTCGACAAGTGCTGGATTGATGAAAACCCCCTTAAAGACAGATCCACCACATAAATGTTAAGGTTAACAGTATTAGCGTCTTAAAGGATACTTGAAAGCTCAAAAAGTTCCAATTGATATGTATAGACATGAATGGGCATGATATGTTGAAACTGCTGTATCATTCATTAAATGATTCACCTTAGTTTTGGCTGCCAGACGATATATTTCAGGAACTTGTGGTTGCTTGTGATGCTTTGGGTATGCAACCTGACCATACAAGTCATACTTGTCAATGAGCTTGAGTACTGTTGTAAGAACAGATGAGCTGCTATCGGCCATATCTTCAATGTTGTCTCTGTTACCAAGAATTAGAGTCTGCAGTAACAATTTGGCATTGACATTAATTTACTGTTTGTTCGCATGTACAAAGAAATTGCAGATATATGTGAGCATTACCAAATTTGCCAGTTCTCGAAGCGGATGGCACTCTCCAAAAGCCTTGAGTAAACTGGTTACGTTTTTCTTTGGATCCGGACGAGATAATGCTAGTATCATGGGCTTGTGAGGATTCGTGAAGAAACGCATAATCTGCATTAAAAAACAAGTTGACAACATTTTGTCAAAAGCTTAGAAAGATATCATCTTTATGATTGATTTTCGTACTTTCTTGTGCTTTTACATTTTTCATATTTACATAAAATCCTAGCTTGCATGAAGACATTATCAGCACTCATTCATCACAAAAGAATATGTATTGTGAATTTCTGACAATTAATAGAATCTAACCTCGGACCATATTGGAGGTATAGGTCGTTTGTGAGTCCTGTCAGCTCCAATCAATGATTTGAGATCCCCATCACCCTCTAATGAATCTTGTGCCGTCACACTGCTGAAGTCCAAACCTGGTGGTATAACCTGTTTCCCATAAACTAGCATTTATTAATGAGAAAGTCATACTTGAAACTATAATATAAATCAAGTAAAATTGTAGCGAAGAATGATGTCCATACCACCATCCTCGGCATGTATCTTCCAAGGCAACTTACTCCTCTCCGTCTCCTAATCCTAAGCTTCCTTTCCAACTGGATATCAAATCCATCACACAAACCCCACTGCTCTTCAATCTCTTGCCTCGTGCTTGTCACTACCATTTCAGCACAATCCAACCCCAATTCTTCAGCTTCAATTCTCCTCGTTATCTTGTAAGTGGAGTCGATATCCTCCCTAGAAAGCCTCCCTTGTTTAAGTAACTGCTCTAATTTGTTCCTTCCTAAGGAGTGTCCCGTTAACACCATTGGAACATTTAGTACACCGGATAAACGTGCTGCCACTTCCCCTGCATCTGCATAATGACCGTGAATCACATAAGGCCATTCTGGTTTTCCACCATTCACTTGCTCTCCTAATGCTCTTGCCATGTTCACAATGTGGCCCAGAGCACCATCAACAAACTCCGGTATATAAGGCCATAGTGACTCTTTTGGGATATATCTGTAGTAAAATGTTTAAGTCTTCTTGAATTGAAAGAAAATAGAATGGATTCTTATAGTTTGGCTAATCGGTATACGTACTTGTGAGGAGGTCCACAAGGGATTCGAATAATGTAGGCACCACAGCTACCGAATCCATCAGAGGGGCATGAGAGCATCTCTATAGGTTCACCGTAGGAGAAGTCCACCTCTGGGGATGTGATTTGCCTCGTTAGAAGATCCACTCTGTGTACACCTTCCATGTTGGCCAGAGCCCGAGCCAATTCCACCACATATTTTACCTGACCACCTGTGTCAGAGTCTCGTCCAAGTTCCATGTTTTCTCCACGCACCAAACCATGAAGACTACATAGTAAGCAAGATTAAACATTGCATGAAACTAATAGTCATAGTTCAGTTCTACTGCTTCAAAGTCAAAAACTTGACAGTTTAGTCACCTGATCAATACTATGTATAGTTGGCGAGATTTGTCATCTGACCACATCTGAGTATCGGAATTTATTCTAGAGAAGTCAGTTCGATTAGAGTCCCCTTTCTCCTTCTCACCTTCTGAGAGCTCAGAAAGATCTTGTGCAGCATCATTACGCCCCTTTTCTCTCTCAAATCTTCGTTTTGCTAGTTTTTGTGCAGCATCCCAAGCTATCTGCACTTTGAATATATGAATCATAATCCTCTGCAGCAAAACAGTTTGTTGGTTAAGGTTAAGCTGACCTGTTTCTTTTTACGCGAAAGATGCCAAATGCGCCAGCACATATTCTCAAGTCTGTTGTTGCGTTGACGGGAATTCCTTGTAGCTATCATCTGCTCATTTTATTCGACCTCACAAGTCATTTCCCACATAAGCTCAAGGACATTATGAAAGTGTATAGAGTCAAGTGATTATCTCATTGATGCTGAAAATAGTGACCAATAAGTGTTCATACACACCTTAATCCACGTTCTATGAAGATCAGCTTCATCGAAGCTGTTCACAATCTCTTCAACAAAGTACTTAGTAGGACTGAACAGCTTCTCCTCCTTTTGTTTCTCGATTTCTATGTTTTCAAACTTCAACTTGTCATCATCAAGTTTCTTCATTATTCTATCTTTGAGGCTGTTCTTTTTGCTGCTTGCTAACTCATCATTTTTCCCATTCCTTGCAGTTCCTACGTCCAATATTGCCTCCAAATACCCGTTCAGCCACTCATTCTCTCCCATATTCACCCTATTCAATTATTCCTGTATAGCTTTGAAGTGGGAAAGAAAAATAAATAACTAAGAAAGTGAAAAACGAAAAAAAGCTCAGTATTTTGAATGGAAGAACAGTCAGGTTTTTCTTCTTAATTAAATGACTTAGACCGTACAAACCCAAAGAGAGGGAACTTAAGTCACTATTTTAGGAAGGGCAGTTGCAGAGAAGTTTCAGTTAAAATGAGTTAAAAAGAGAAGATGGACAGGGCCTTATAAAGGCTAAAGACACCAGATATCAATCTCACTTTTTGTTGATTTTCTTGAAGAATAAGATGTGAAGAACCTTTTAACTCACTTTAAAAAAGAAAAAAAAAAAAAAAAGAAGTGGAAAGGAAAAATGGATGGCTTTGGTTCTCTTATATCATTATTGTTGCGCGCATGCACGGGATTATAGGCATATTACCCAGATATCCACATTCTTAAATCAATAATCAGCAAGTTATTTAGTCTTTATCATGAATGGGAGAATTATTCCAGCACAATTAGAACATATGGGTAAAGTAGATTCCTGGTAGAGGTTTTGATAAAATAAATAATTAAATTTAAGGTTACAGACAGGGGCATCTAGCTAGTTAGGAATCAGTATATGAAACCTCACGCATGCATGGAACACCATACATAACCTATGCATTGTTATTATACGTATATGCTTTTCTATATTGAATTATTCTCATGATGTTTGAACATGATTTTTTTTCATAAGAGTTGGATGGATTCCTTTTCAGTTTTCAGTGTGAAAAGGATAGAGAGAAGAATAAGGTTAGATGGTCAATTCCCTCAATAAAACAAGAAATACAATCAGACAGTCGTGGAGTTTGGGAGGTGATGATGTGGGGGGAACTTCTTGGTGGCGGCGATGCTTTGAGCAACACATTGTTGCTGCATCAGATATCCATAAGACAGCACCAATAACAACAAATTGAAGTAGCCCCCATCAGCTGACTATGATTCCCCAACTCTATTTCCGCATTAACTTTTGGCAAAAGAATCGAGAATAGGCAGAAAGGAAGGGAAGCTGATAAAGGGAAAAGCACGCGTTAGAGAAAGGCAAGTGGTAAGTATCAAAGAACAATAGGACCGATCAACGTGTGAACCTGATTCGATTCACTCCCTGAGAATTGTGATGGCCGATGAGGCGTGCTTAAGAATATCCACATATATATATATATATATATATACACATTGAGATATCTCCGATGACAACACTTACATATCTCTTACTTATTTATCACTAAGACAAAACAAAACGAGGAAACAAAAAAAAATTCTGAAATTAAAGGAAATAATCATTATTATTAGTTACTCTAGCGTTAGTTGAATTATTTAATCTTACATCGACTATTATATAGTTATTGATGATGACATCGACTTCATCTGTCAAAAATATTTAAATGCCTGAAGCAGAACGTCGGAAGAAATAATGAAAGAGAACACCAGAGGAATGGATAAAATGTAGATGATTAAAATCTGACAGTTCTCCCCAGTGGCTTTTGCTCACTGACAAGTGATGCATTAATAACTCAAGGCACAACCCAACCTTACCCCCACTGAAAATGTCAGGACAACAAAAACTAGACTCAATTCATAAGCTATACCACAATACAGTTTTTTGCACAAGGGGTTCCTGAAATTGAAGACAAATACAATCCTTAATCCATCACTTGTTTGTGCGCACCACAAATGTTTATTATAAACAACTGGAAGCCATCTGACCCATACAAGATATGCTCATTGTGCTTCCTATGACCTCAAAGCGTTCGCGCACCACTACACCTGTGGAGTAACAAAGTAACAGCAAATATTTCAGCTTCCCAAATGCACATAAAACTCTTCAATTCATTCTATAGAGAGGAAACAACTTGGAATAAACTAACCTTGACCCTATTTTTTGGTCTTGTCAAGAACTTCAATGTATCTCTTTTGAACCCCATATTGTTCGATGAGATGTCTTGCAAGATCATCAATGACGCCTCCTTGGACCAGAACTTCAAGCCCCTTTTTACCTTTTCAAATTTAAAATCGAGTGCTTTCAATAAACAAGAGTAGAAATAAACCCGGTACAAGTAATACAATGAAGATCTCAAGAGATTCTAACATACAAAAACAGAAGGCTAAAATCTCCCATCATGAAAAAGGACAAGAGATCATCTTAACATCTTAACATCTTCGCATGAAAAAGAAATGTGTTTGTAAGCAAAATGAATGTGAAATGAGGAAATGTAACCGTGTGCCACGTGAAAGAAGATACAAATATGACAATTAGTATAAGCCATACCAGGAAGTTCTGATGTTGTTGTACTACAAGCAAACTTCTTCTGCAGCTCTGAAGCCAATGTCTCCGGATCTATCAGAAAAGTCTCTAGACCAGAAAGTTTCGTAACTTTTTTGTTCCCTTGCCTTCGTTCCGTCATTATTTGCAGTGGCTTAAGTGCACCTTTCCGAACAACAGAATCACCTCCTCTTGTCACTAGGTGATGAGCTTGCATTCGATTGATGAAGGTTTGCGCTATATCTTTTTTATGAATTTCAGTTGGATACATTGAACCTTTTTTAATAGCACCCTTAAACAAAGCATCACATAAAGCTGCATCTAAAACCACAATGGACTTGTCCGCTTCTTTAACTAGCTTTTCTTTCTCAACGTATCCAAAGACAATCTGAGAAGCTTCTGAAGCACTATACAATCTCCCCGTGTCAGCTCCAATGGCAGTGAATATAGGGTTGACATGTGAGCTTGGCTTATAAAGCTCCACCACCTCAAGCATTTTATGCGACTGTCCGTCATTCGCAATGCTTTTCGCAGATTGCTCATTCTTCTCCACTTTCTTCTTCTCGGGCTTGAAAGACGTGTAGTCCGGATGATTGCGGTTAACTGAGAATAGTGTCACCTCTTTTTTATATTTATCCTCTTTAACAGAAATCTGCGGTGCAGTAAAATGTACAAGTGGAAATATTAATCGATCAATACAAGCAAATAGTAATAGCACAACACATAAAGGAGAGTTTCAAAAAGCAATTAGAACAAACAAAAAGTTAACGAGTTGATGTAAAGCCCTTTAGACCAATAAAAAATCAAGTGACTTAGGACGAGCATCATGCAAATGATCCGAGTTAGTGAAACAGAAAAGAAACTGGCAATATACAGGCAGTGAAGAAAAGCAAATTCTAAGCCGACCAGTCCACTAGTAGCCCGAGACTGTAACCACTTGGAGAGCTTCTTGTAAGAAGACTTCTTTATGTCTAGTGTAGTACCCGAAGGTCTGCAAGGTAGCACATGACCTGACCTGTAACAACACAAACAACCAAGGGAGTTATGAAACCGTCATATACGGTATATCAAACATGAAAACAGGCAACAGGCATAATGAACATAGAGAAATAAAAGCCAAGAGTGTCTAGCGGCATTACAATTGAAGAAGAGTAGGAGAAACCCAGCAGATAGTAATGAAAAAAACAAACAGGATCACGATATTGGCTTCGGACCTTGCTTCACCTCTCTTCAGCAACCTATATGTACTACATTGCCCCCATGCAGTATTTGATCATTTACGTACAATTTTTCCTAAAACTTCGATAATCTTGTCGTTGGAATAATGAATCAACTATGCTAACGATACTAGCATTTTTTCTATGAACCTATAAGCTGAACACTCACTCATTTGAATGAACTTTTTAATAAAAAATGACAAGTGCAACAGCTAATAACTAAGGGATTGGAATATCTCATCCTGTCCATAACCAAATCCCAGCAGCATGTGCTCTACTATGATTGTTATGAAAATGCAGAAATCTACATACTACGTGGGATCCTTCAATGAACCTGAGATAAGGATAAGGAAATATAATCAAGTAAGCAATTTAATAAACTGCACTAAATATTCATATCTGGATTCTAAAGGCACAACATAAAAGCATACAACCTAACCATCTAATGCATTCAAGTATGCAGTGCCACATCAGGCAACAAAAAACAACAAACAGGTTCAGTGCCTGGTTACCATAGTACACTTCCTGGCATGGGAAGATCTTTATCCTTGACTGTTGTATGCAAGGCCTGCAAAAGGCACTTGTCCAATAGTGCATCTACATCGTTAACCGACAACGATTGCTTGTCATCCACATGAGACTCGGTACTTGATGAATTTTCCACAACCTGCAAATCAGCCATGGTGTTTGTTATCTCTTCACTGACTTCATTTGTCACAGTTGGGTCTTCTGCTGAAGCAGAATCAACAATAGAGGGAGTGCCATCAGCAGCACTAGCATCTTCCATATGTTCAGTGTTGATGGCATCCCTCTGGGCAACTGAGGAATCATCTTCACATGAATCAGAAGCCTGGGCAGCAGAAGACAGAGCAGGGTCCTCAAACACGACATCTTCAAAAAATCCAGCATTTGGAACATGACAATTTTCAGCAGACTCCCTGGGAGAAAAAAGGGAGAAGGATTATAAGGCAGGCCATATCTTCGATTTCCATAGACTGGAAGACGTAATCTTAAGTGAAGTTCTATGCTGCTTTTACCAAAGTGTATCACCATAGTAGTGACTTATTCTTAATGCCTTTCCACGCAAACCAGCCTTCACTGCTTCTGTGCTACTCATTGTGGTAGAGCCTACCTGAGGAAAGAAAATTTTTCATCAGCTGTTTTACCGGAACATTTTAAGCCAACTTACTCTAGTGGCAATCATATCTTTATACACTTACAGCTATTGGAGCTGGATTGCCAGGAACCTTGACAGCCCATGGCTCGCCAGCAGAAAATGATGGAAGACCTTCAGCAGGAATTTGGATGCCAGGAAACATCAAATCAGCCCCACCAAGCACAAATCGAGAAACCTCACCCCCTTTCAGCATAAAGGCAGGCAAAAGATTTGGCACCTTCCACAAAGCATATACTGCCACCAAAGAAAGGGTGAGCAATTCAGGAATAATGCTTCATGAAATGGTACAGCAGTTATGAATTCAGGGATTACTTTATAGATTAGCACTTAATGACTCATTGAAGCATCTTAAGAAAGATTAAACAGAAGAAAAACAGGATTGAGTTGCTATAAAAAGGTGATCTCACACAGCTTTAGATCAAACTCTTAACAAGTGCAGTCAACCCTTGAAGCATAAAATGGATAAGCAATAATCGAATACAACATAATCTGTATATAATACTACTAGCTTATTCATACCTGTAGGGAATATTTCTGAGCCACGTCCATCGCTATCATAAAACATGGGACAGTCACCTTCCAGACCATATACAAGAACTCGGTTTGGATACTTTGATACTGTTATTTCTACCTGAAAAAGTTATTGATCATGTCAACAAGAAGGCAGGTCCAGCTTGTAAATAAGAATATAGGCAAAACCAAAAAGATTGTGCGGTGACTTACAGAATCCTTAAGTTTTCAACTTATGACCTTCATAATGATGCAATAATCGGCCACTAATCCAGCCTCAGATGTCTCAAAATATATTGCTAAAACACCCACCCACCCACCCACC
>JACFYI010003092.1:2607398-2631658 GCA_014898755.1 Handroanthus guayacan | reverse complement strand
ATTTTATTGAATTATGAATTTCATGATGAATTGGATACAAAATCCATGGCAAGAGCACCACATGATTCTTGAAATTACCAAATCAGATATGAGGTTAGGAAAACAATAAAAGCAAAACCAAGATATATCAAAATGGAATAATGCCATCAAAGATGGCCACAAGAAAAATGGTACTCAATTGATAAGTTACAAGATCTATAAGGCCAAAACGATTATAGTAATGCTACAGCTGAGCAGTAGATAAAACCAGGAAGACCTCTCGGAACAAAATTTCCTGGAATTCTCAAGTCTATTAACACTCGGTATTATCTCGGCAAATGACCTTATAAGAGCTAAGAATCCAAAAACTACACATACAAGAAAAATAACAATTCCCTTATTCTCCAGATGTAATTGATTCCTTCGAACACTTTCTACCTCCAATCTGCAATAAAAGATGGACAATACTTAGAACAGAAAACAAACACTTTAGCATCAAGCAACATTCACCACAAAAGTAGTTTACTGAAGAAGTGAAAGAAACCTGAGAAGGGCATTTTCTTTGACTATATTGTCCAGCTGCTCGGAAACGAGAGATTTCCAAGAAAATAGATCGCCAATCTCCTTGCTCTGCTAGAGTGATAGACAGTTAGAATATGGCAGCATATCAATGCATCAAAAGAATGAACACAATAACTTTGCAGGTGAAAAAAAAATACTTTCTATGGTTGCTTTTACACATTGCTTACCAAACTTTATTTATTTTATTTTATTTTTTTGTTACAATTTGCCGTCTAGACTGCATGCTTTTGCATTTTACCATCTTTAAACATTTGCGGCAGAATATTCCACTGTGATTCTTCAAATGTGCTGAACACATCAGTAGTCCAAGGGTATTTTCGTCCAAGAAAACTTAGGGTATTTTTGCCATTTAATAAGGGAAATCAGGTGGAAATGAGACAAGAAATGATCCGCTCATGATTTATGGGATTTAAAATATGATTAGAAGTCTTAAATAACAAAAATATTCAAATTTATCTAGGGTTGGACGAAATACCCTTAAAATTAGTCACGTGCTTGCCACATGGAAGAATCCTGGCCGGATATTCCACTGGAGTTGTTAATAGATGGTAAAGTGTAAAAAATTGTGTAGTTAGATAGAAAAGTGTCAAAATGCTCTCATAGTTCGGATGCTGTGGCACAACACCTTTTCCCCTAACTTTACATACCATGTCGTCTTGGCTTTTAGAGAAACTCCGGATATCAGACATGATCTTCTCCAGAAGTATATCTTTATCTCCGATGTCTTCATCGAGTTCTTTGAAAATGTCACCATATCTGGAATTTAACTCCTCTAAGTATCGCTCCAAAACAGCTAAATTCAGATCCAAGGATCTAACCTTCTTCATTAGAATCTTAAGAACACTATCCCCAGGCATCCTATTAACCTGTTGATGGCGGATTTCTTCAACTGGATCAGGCATATCAATTTCCAACTTTCCACGTTTTGCATCATGGGATCCAACCGTAGCTTCATGTTCTTCAACCATATCTTCATTAACATCACCTTCGCTGGTCGTCTGCCGGCTTGAACCAGGCTTCTTATCTTCTAACTGTTCTCCGGATACGGAGAGCTTATCTTGAACTGAAACTGAAACCAGGTCCTCGAGCATTTTCTCAACAGCATCAACACCATACACTTCTAGAACACTCAATGTACAATAGAACTCTGAACCATGATGACTTAGCAGATTCAATTTAAGATATCTCATCCATTTTGGTTCCGGAAGAGCAAACCTTTGAGCATGCTTCACATTCGCAGCAGTAAAGTTCCCAAGTTTGACCCATGACTCAGTAGGATAAATTGGGCTACCTAATAACTCAAAATCTTTCAAGTTAGATGAGTGATGCTCAAAATTTGCTATTTCAATAGTATCGACCAAGGTTTCTTCAGAAAGTTCTATTACGACAAATTTCTCTTCAGTAGAGCAAGGGTTTCGAAGGTACTTGTCTTTATCTCTGTTCAATATATTAGAAGCACCCTTGGCTTCCTTATTGTAAGACAAGACTTTTGCTCCTTTAGAAGCAGAAGCATAATTGTATTCTGCCCCACCAGGCTCTACTCTATGTATAACGCCTCCAGCCTGACCAGTGAAATATTTACTTCTCGAACTAAATGCTTTATTTTTGAACTCATCAAGGCCCAGAGGTACTCCACGGGGCAACCTGTCAGTTTTAGACTTTTCCTTTTCCACATTTGCAGGCAAATTTCTCCTTATGGCAGCTTCATCAGCAACAGATTCCGAGTTTACCTTTTCCAACCTAACATGTGCTCCATTGTTACCAAAATCAGTTCCATGAACATGTAAGGATGTCTCTGCATAAGAATCTTCAGAGACATTTCCATCTGATGGATGTCTGTTTGCAGATGCTATGGAATTTGCTCCTGTATGCAATGCCACTTTATGTTCATTCCATCTTGTAGTATTAACAGAATATTCTTCAGGTTTGTCTACATCCATCAACAAGGCAGGTAAGTTCAGCAACAAGAGGACCAACCAAGCATGCATCATATTTTACATGATAACCAATATTCACGAAAGCACTACTTAGAAATGAGACAATCTACACCAAGTCATACATGTTTTGCAACTACAGAAGAAATCACCATACAAAAAATGTCACCTATGTTTTCACAAGGGAAAAGGGAAATCCTATAACACACGTACACACAGAGAGAAGGATGGAACAGAACAGACACTATTCACACATAACAGAATTTAAGCCTCAATCCTAGTAACAAATGCCACTTATCAGCGATCCATAAAGCAGGAGATCCTTGAAGAAATACTATTCTGGCACCATACAGGCTTCTTCAAATTGATATGATAACATACAAAACAAGAATTGCTTGATAAAGAAGGTTTATTGAAAAATGTGCTACTCAGTTAAATGAAAATTAGAAGACAGACTGACCTTTTTGACCATCACTATGGCCAATCCATGAATTTAAGAGGAATACAAGGCCCCATATAACAACAACCACTGAAACAGAGACCTTATACAAGCGATTCCTTCCACAAATTGCCTCCTTTAAAGCTCTCCGTTGTAGAAGAGCTCTGCGTGACCTCTGCATTGCACATCAATCCAACTTGCTGCAAATCATGGAACAGCTCTGCCTACGGAAAACAACAGGAATAGACCAAGCTGGAAAAATGAAGGA
Organism: Handroanthus guayacan; assembly: GCA_014898755.1. Lineage (NCBI taxonomy): Eukaryota > Viridiplantae > Streptophyta > Magnoliopsida > Lamiales > Bignoniaceae > Handroanthus > Handroanthus guayacan. The sequence continues at coordinate 2,628,456 of JACFYI010003092.1, read as the reverse complement.
GCAGCTATATATATTGCAGAGCTCCAGAATATCTCCTGGCATTTATAGAAACAAACAAATGATAGATTCAGTCTATTTGCGAAAGTCATATATACATTCAAGGCAAAAAAACATAGTAGGCCTTCATCAGTCAGGCTGAGAGAAATTTAGATATCAGCATCGCCTTGTTGTATCACAACCGCTGAAGTCAGTACATGTTCGACAAACATTTCTATATGTCTAATAAAAAGTGATGATTGGAAAAAGAAACAGAATTTTGCAAATTTTCCTCAGACAAATAAACCAAGCAATAGGCATACTCAACTGAGGAGACCTCCTATATTCTAAGCCTCAAACATTGAATGGCAATGAGATCATGTAAAACACCATAGATACATATATATATAAATCAAATCATGACAACGAACAGTAACATGACCTAGGTAAAAATTGAACAACCAACAAACATGAGGATGAAGAATTACAATAATAAGTGCATAGAATATCTAAAGAAGTATGCAATTTGCTTCCGATCAAAGATTGCAATGATGAAAAAGTCAACATACTGCACTGGTTAATTCAAGTAGAAAACTAAAAATTTGTCTTAGCAGCGACGTAAAGTACAAAAAGCATACTTTATGAATAAGGAACACTTCCACCAAGAACTGATTGGGAGGTTCTGTACACCGCAATCCAAACATCTTAAAGAATCCCAAAATCAATCCGACCTCAATCTAGAAGAATTACAACAATCTTGATAAAGTAAAAGCCAAAAATTGAAACAGAAAGAAGAAATTGAATTGACCCGAGAAATCAAAGACCTGGGAATTGACAGATCCAAACAAGCAATCCTTCAAGAGAAGATTGACCAAAGAATTTAAATTACCTCCTCACCTGAATCCGTCGTCCCAAAAACAAAGTCTTAGAAATTCCAAAAACTGAGAAGCGTAATCTGATTGACCCAAAGCCTTATTTCCTAAAGAAAAGTTGCAGTGATTCTTAATTCATCATGTCCTATTATAACGGCTTTATGGGCTGGCATCCGCCGAATGTCCGGCCTTTCTTGCTTATAAAATTGGTGTGTTATATAATTTTTAAACGGCATTTGATGGTTCTTGAAACACTTCAGGATTTAAAATTCTTTAGAATTTCACTTCAGGTCAAATCTTGGAGTTTCGAAAAAACTGGGGAAAAAAAAAGAGAAAAAGACAAAGAGAGAGCCCACAGCAATCAGCTTGTTTCACTTATTATATTACTGCGCTACATGTACGCAAATTACAAATATTAAATTTAAAAAGGGTTTTATTACTGTGCCACAGTGTATGAAAAAATTGAATTTTGCTAAACCCCGAGGAGGCGAGAGAAAGTGCGCATATGTGACCTGGGACTGCTAAAAACAGAAGATGACATAGTCAAATTAAATATGAAGGATGACGTAGAATGAAGCACGTGGAGAAATGTGATTGGATGAAGTGGGTGGTGAGGTGGACGCGGTGGTTTGAAAGAAAAGATGATGCCAAGCTGGATTCAATTAGGCAGCATCATTGGCGCGTGAACTCATGTCCACTCTGTACTGGCCCGACATCATTTGGGCTAATTGGGCCTATTGTTATTAACACTAGGCCTATTCCTGAAAAAGTTAATAGTCCAAATCTGATTTAAAAATTAATTAAACCTCTAAAATAAATATATAGAAAATATAAATGAGCAGCCCTGTCCGGTTGGGTCTCGACGCCATAGCTGAGCCATTCCTCTCGTCGCCCGGACTTCTTATCCTTCTTTGCCTCTGTTCATTCTGTGTATATTAATATATATTCTGTGTAATAAAAAAATAAACCAGAGCTGTATTGGATTTGTTCAAATCATGGCGGAGAAGTCTAACTCTACTGTTTATATTGGTAAGTGTTATCTCTCCCTTACTCAGTTTTTTGTTTAGTGGATTGTGATTTCTTTCTGGTTTGAATTTTGGATGCTTCTTCTTCTTCTTCTTCTTCTTCTTCTTCTTTTTTGGCCCCTTTCCTGGGCTAGAAAGATTGAATTTTGGGTGTTCCAGGAGCGATTTTAATGGAGATTGATTGTTTTCTACCGATCCCGAACTCTTTTGGTTTTTGTTCGGAATTTTGAATCTTTAATAGCTTAACCTTATTTTTGGGGATTGGCTTGTAAGATAGCCTGGGAGCGTATTGTGAATTCGGAACTCGATTATCCATAAGTTGCTGTGTTCTAATTTGGTTGGTTGATTTTTCGGAATTGCTACTGTTGAGAGTTTTCTAGAAGCCCTTTTTTTCGGTAACTCGCTTTTCCATTAAAATATCAGAACGCTGTGTATGTTTCTATTTCTATGAACTGCTTCGCTTCTTGTGTTTTTATTTAACTTAAGCGTTCGAATTTCTTCATAATATTTGTAGACTAAAACAGAAGATACAAATTCAAACGCATAATTGGCAATGTGCATAGCAGATGATATTATGCCTTCCTATTTAGTCTCTTTATGGCTTATGTAATTATACATTCTCAGCCAGAAAAGTGATACTGTTATAACTTCAGGCTCACGCCTTCAAATCCCACTTTCTGCATATAAAGTGGCTTTATGGAGAAATTGGTGAATTATTAACTTCGGGTTTAATGCCCTTCTACAGGCAACCTGGATGAGAGAGTGACTGATAGGGTGTTGTATGATATTCTCATTCAAGCGGGCCGCGTGGTAGATTTATATATCCCTCGAGACAGGGAGACTGATAAGCCTAAAGGTTATGCTTTTGCAGAATATGAATCAGAAGAGGTCGCTGAGTATGCTGTCAAGCTTTTCTCTGGGCTTGTAACACTCTACAAAAAGACGCTGAAATTTGCAGTAAGTCACTATCAAGAACGCCAGTCATTTATCTTTGTTTCATAAATGTGTTCATCTTCAAATCGATGTTTGGCTATTTGTGTCATTTTATGACGATTAGTGTTTGCTCGTCAATTTATCAATGGATCAGCCCCCTGTATAGATGTGGTGGGGTACTCTGATTACCTTGTTTCTTATAGGAGAGACTCTTTGAAGCCCCATAGAATTATTTTTAAAGAGATAACAGGACATTTCTTCATTGGTCATCCCGCTCTGGTTGTCACATTGTGGGTGGCAACTGTTGTTGAGGAGTGAAAAACTATGGATGAACCTCATTCTTTTGTAGTTTGGTTGCTGACAACATCAATTTTTAAAAACAGATCTCTGGACAAGACAAATCCTCGTTCAGTTCACCCATTGGGACCACACCTACAGTTAGCTCTTCTCTTAAGCCAAGGCCATACCATGTTCCATATAATAATACCGAGTTTTCCTCACAATCTCCAAGGTTATCGACATCATGGGAGTTTCAGGATCACAAAATAAATCATGCACAAGGTGGGGATGCTTTTTAATATAATGATTTGTTTTTCTACATTGAAGCCTTAATTTGTTATCTTTTGTTTCTTCAGTTGTCTTTGGCATGTGTTCTGATTGTTAACAATATCTTTTTTGATTCATTTGCCAGTTCCTTCTGATATATCTACCCACCAACCTAATCGGTATAGATCATACCATGACAGCACCGATTACAATTACAGTCGAAGAGTATTTGGGGCAGCGTTGGATAGTGTTAGTCGCACTAGGTTGGGACGTTATGAGATGCGTAACGATATGAATCATAATCCTTCTTACTGATTTTTTCATATAGACTGGGTAGAGGCCAACTCTGACAGTCAAAGCCATCTTGTATGAAAAGGTGTAGCACTTGATATAGTTCCAATACATTTAGACAGTTAACTTCATTCAGTATCCTTATCTTGAATGTGTTTGTATTGGTGTAAGTTGGCGTTTGGTCTTCTCTGGTTTACCTATGCAGATTGTTGAATGCTTTAGTTAATTGTCTATTATTTACGTTCTAATCTTTTGAAACAAGATTTCTTTCTCTTGTTCACCAATTCCTTGATGCTCTTAAGAGACCTTAAGGATGCCGAGTTTCAGACTTACCTTTGCAGTTGTTGTGCATGGATGTTTCCATTGCATGTATTCACCTTTTCAGGTCCATGCGAACTTGAAATCTGTTTGCAAAACTTATTTCACAGTACACAAGTACTACCTGGCACCTCATGATAATGCTGCTTAATTTCTTTTCTGCTCTTTTCCTTTTTCGTGGTTTCTTTCCTGCTGGTGGAACCTTTGAGAGTATTCTCCTAGATGCAGTTATTTTGATTATTAAAAGACTGCATATTGGTACTGGAGTTTTATGTGCAAATTCTATTTTCCTGTTAACAAAATGTGGTGATCTTGTAATTGTGGATTTATGTGACCTCCTGAACATGCGTAAAAGAGCTTGACTTTGTCTGCTGTACTTTTCCCATGCTTTGCAATCGTTGAAAAATATTTTGGTTGAAGCCGTTTGTCGGTATTATTATATAGAAGACTTGGGGAAATAGCTGTCTTTATTGACCTCACACAGCCTGTGGGCAAACATGTTCACTTTTATTGTGCTGAGTGCCGACATGACTTTGGAAGGGAAAACTCCTAGCAATGTGATTACTTTCCTCCAAAAACATTCTAGTATTGAAATTTCTGAGGGCTATGTTCATATGGTACTCCCATGTTGCTGAGTGTCAGCTTATCATTCTGCAAGTGAATATTATCCAGAAATGCAGTATAGGGACTGTAATTTTACTAACATCTACATCTAAATATTTGAATGGATTCTTTGATCTGTCCATATTGGACTGCCATATGATATAGGCAATAGTGTATGATTAACCTTCTCCCACCCCTAACTTTGGTTAACTTGGAATGTTGGTTTCAAGACAGGGGGGAAAGCGTGGGATACTTGAATTGATATGGAGCCCGTATTATGTAAATCTATATTGTGACTCCCCAAGTTTTCTAAATGAAAATAAGGAGGAAAAGAATCCTTTTCTATTTTTCTTTTATGCGTGTAATGCATTTTTATATGGTTTACTGTAATGAGTAACAGCAGAGTGATAAATGCTGACGGTGCTATGTAGACGATGACGAAGGAAGTGACATGGATTTATGCTGATATAGAGACACAGAGATGCCTTTATATGAGCCAAGCAAGCATTCTTCAAGACATTCTGGACTATTGATCATGTTATATGATTGCCGCTGGTACATTTTGGATTCCACGTTGAGCCAGTTAATATATCGACTCCCAAAAGTTTATGGATTGCAAGAAACTGCAGCTTGCCATTGATGGAAATTGTCTCCAAGATCAACAAAGATGCGTTTTGATTCTTTGCTGTAGATAATAGATGTAACTGTGCTTATATTTTATAGCAAAGTACATTTCTCGTGGTAAAGACGTGTTATTACAAATAAACGCCTCTCTCTCTCTCTCTCAAAGCAAGGAGAATGAATAAATCGTGATTATATAAATTCATACATGAAATAAATTTTGAAGAGTAACAATGTAAAGATACACAATTTCTAAAGTGGTTAAGATGGCCTGGGATCTTGATAAAAGTATTACGTCATATGCGTAATTGATTGCATATGGAAGGGCGAGACGTGAAATGGCGTAATACATAAATAAGCAGTTTTCACATAAAAGTTATTACAGAAACTCTTTACAAAATCAAATCGTACACTAAAACTCTTAACATATGAACGGTAGAACGCTGTGGTCAGAATTCCACCGTGTCGCAAATGAATACGATTTTCTGAGGGATGAAAAATCATGAAGGATCTTCATTCTTACTAACACATGAAAACTGCGCTAACATCACTTGTTCGAAAACAATGTCTCTCCCGACCAGCCCTAGCCGCTCGCCGCAACATGAACACCAATATTATTACAACACCGCCACCGGACATCTGCACCGCCAACAATGTCATCAACATGTACTCCAAGCGCGGCCAATTGCACCTTGCCCACCAGTGGTTCGCTCAAATGCCTCACAAAAACATCGTTTCTTGGACAGTGCTCATTTCGGGCTATGCTCAACGCGGCAAGTTGGACCCATGCTTCCGCTTGTTTTCTCAAATGCTATCCCATTATAGACCCAATGATTTTGCTTTTGCAAGCTTGCTGTCTGTGTGTGATTTCAGGCGTGGTCTGCAAGTTCATGGGCTTGCTTTGAAAACCGGTTTTGATTCTTGGATTTATGTGGCCAATGCTCTGATCGCAATGTACTGGAAGAATAGTCATAATAGGGGCGTGGAGGCTTGGAGAGCGTTCGATGCTATGGACTATCGCAATCTTGTTACTTATAATTCAATGATTACAGGTCTTGGAATGCATCAAGAAGGCGATAAAGCTATGGCTTTGTTTTTGAGAATGTGTTGTGACGGCATTCAGTTTGATCGTACCACACTTTTGAGTTTAGTTTCTTCACTAGGTGGACTTAATGAAGGCAGTGATAAACTCGTGGGCCTTATGTGTTGTTTGCAATTGCATACTCTTGGCATTAAGACAGGTTTGGCACTCGATGTTGGAGTGGCGACTGCCTTAATCAAAGTTTATTCAATTCTTGCAGGAGATATTGGTGCTCTTCGTAAGTTATTCTTGGAAACGAATGCAAATGATCGTGATGTTGTTCTTTGGACAGCAATTATGACAGCGTTTGCTGATAGGGATCCTGAACAAACTCTGTTTCTTTTCAACCAGATGCAAGGGGAGGATTTATGTCTAGATTCTTATATATTTTCAGTGTTACTGAAGGCTTGTTCGAACCTGGTGACAGAAAGGAATGCCTCAGCTATGCATTGTCAAGTGATTTTAACAGGTTTTACCAATGTTCTAGAGCTCGATAATGCTTTAATTCATGCTTATGCTAGATGTGGTTCTATAGATAACGCGGAGCAAGTTTTCTACGAAATGTCATTAAGAGATATTATATCTTGGAATTCAATGTTGAAGGCTTATGCACTGCATGGGAAGGCTAAAGCAGCATTGAATTTCTTCACACAAATGGATGTGGCCCCAGACGAGACCACCTTCGTCGCTCTGCTCTCATCTTGCAGTCATGCTGGAATGGTTAAGGAAGGAACTAAGATATTTGATACAATGTACGAGAAATATGGCATACATCCTCAGCTTGATCACTATGCCTGCATGGTTGATATTCTGGGGCGAGCGGGACACATCTCAGAGGCTCAAAACATCATAAAGAAAATGCCTATGGAACCAGATTATGTTATTTGGAGTGCTTTACTAGGAGCATGTCGTAAACATGGAGAAACAAAGCTTGCCAACTTAGCGTCATCAAAGTTAAAGGAACTAGATCCAGAGAACTCGCTAGGGTATGTTTTGATCTCAAATATTTATTGCTCAGCCAATAGTTTCGACGAAGGAGGTTATGTAAGAATGAAAATGAGTAGAGTGGGCGTCAGAAAGGAACCGGGTTTGAGCTGGATTGAAGTCGGCCATAAAGTGCATGAGTTTGCCTCCGGGGGCAAGCGACACCCGCAGATAAAAGCCATACATGAAAATATGGAGAAGTTATTAAGACAGTTAAAGAAAATAGGCTATGTTCCTGAGACAAGTTCAGTGTTGTTTGATGTAGAAGATGAGCATAAAGAGGAGCAACTTTACCGCCACAGTGAGAAGCTGGCGTTGGTTTTCTCTTTGATGAATGATGGTAATCCTGGTTGTTATGGTGATGTTATTAAGATAATGAAGAACATACGCATTTGTTTAGATTGTCATAATTTTATGAGATTAGCATCAAAGGTTGTTCGGAAGGCGATTGTTGTGAGAGATTCTAACCGGTTTCATCATTTTAAGGATGGAGCTTGCTCTTGCAATGACTGCTGGTGACCTTATTTGCTTGTAAAAGTATGTGCTTAGGTGGGGGACAATGGAAGTGAAAACTACTATGTTGTCTCCAAATTCTTGGATAACATTTTGATATCTTACAGTTTACAAAGAACAGGCGGCAGTACATTGAAAATGAACCAAGAAGGAACTTTTATTATGGCCGCATTATTTGGCAACTTTACTCCTAACAGAAAGATCCGCTTCAGCTACCAATTTTGCAGTGGTGTTCATGACAGTTGGATATGCAATGGCTCATCTGCATCTCATCTGCGACGAGAAATAGTAGTTTAGAATCTGCAGAAATTTGAAAGTCGATTCATGAAATTGGAAGAACGCTTACCATTTGTTGACTTAGTGCATTGATCGAGCATGCATCCAAGACTACAGTAGCGCTGCTCGGTAGAAGTATCTGGAGGAAGGCAATGCACCGGACAATATTTGATACAGGTTGACACATCGATGCCAGCAAGTTTGCATTCTTTCAGACAATGCCCGATGCAGGTTCCAGGCGGAAGATGTGCCATTATCATCAAAGGAAAGCCCAGCATAGTCATTGTCAGCATGAAGGCCATGAATATTTGAACTCTCTTCCCCTCCATGAATGAGTCTTTGCACTGAATTTTGCCTTGTTGACGTAGAGAAGAGGTGGCTGGACATTGCCTTTTATAATCATAAAACATAAGATGGTACTAGGTGGATCAGGGTCCTATCTTGCAGTTAGTTCATTTACTTCATATGACAACACCTTCAATAACTTGTGACAACTGGAGGAGGTTTCTTTAGTTGTATCTTCCTACTTTTGTACTTAATTTACAACAGTTTTGTTTCCCGCTGTGTGATTTTGCTTGGCACGTTGTATTGCATGAAATCCCAATATTAACAACTATTACAAGAATTGGCGTTTATCAGTTTCTAGTTATTTAGGGCCCGTCTACTTTCAATGATTAGCCTGATACATTAATTAATAGACCCTATATTTGAGCCTATACTTGGGCCGTGAGGAAAGCTGAGCCCAATACTACAATGCCTTCTCTCTTGATAATTAATCAGGCGTTGGCTGGTGTGATTGTTTAATCCTGGCCATGAATAAAATGTTATTTGAAATCAATTGCCCAAAATGTCCTTACACATTCTGGAAGAGGAATCTGAAGGCAGAGGAAAAGTCAGCAATTGCCATTATTCCAGTGATTGAGGAAGCAAAGCCATGCCTTCAATGCAGGATGAGCCACAAGGCAAGTATTCACAGCTTCAAGGATTACCCATTTGCAGCTCAAGTCTGGGAATTAATTGGACTACCTATTATTCCAAGCTTTGTCGAACGGGAAACACATTTAATGGGTTTGTAGCGGTGTTCGCGGGAGCTTGACGCCGAGGAGTTCGATCCATCTTATGTCATTTGTTGAGGGATCTAGTATGGTCGAAATCGAACTTGCCTCTCACCCATTTGAATTTTGACAGCGCAGTTGATGGCCTTTGATGGCTACTAAGATCTTTGTGTTGTTGTTTACAGAGAATGGAGTTTCAGTTGGACAATATAGTCAGAAAGGGGGTTGTAAAATTGGGTTCAATAATTAGTATTAATTCTTTGGTAATTACGATGATTCTAAAATTAATTACAAAATCAATCTTTATGCTTGCTGACTGCTGCTTTTGTTTTTAGTACAACTGTCTTTGAGAAAGAGGAAAAAGGGGGAAAGCACGATCAGCCGCCTGACCTGCGGTTCCCATTTTTGCTTTGTTATTCTTCTTCCTTTCCCATTTTTTGATACATCTAATTGCTTTGATAGAGCTTCCTTCTTCCTCTAATTGCAACTAATGTTGCAAATGTTGCTAATTGCTATGAAAGTTGTTGTTTTAGGATTTTCTTTCTAAGTAAACAAAGGACTCTTATCATAAAATAAACCCATCCCACCTTTAATCTCACATCTTATCAATACCACTATTATTCCATCCATAGAAGTATATAAACCCTTAAAACATAGGAATTGGATAAAGCGTGTAACTTTAAGGACTGCAGCCATCTACAGGCAACATCAAGGTCAGAGCAAAGAACATTATTATTAGACGTCTAAATAACTGGCAATGTTATTTTTGCAAGTCATTACAGTACACGGTAGATGGAGAGGACCCGATGGTACTAGTTACCAAAATTAAAAATGCAACCACCAAGTGTTAGAATGTTCTTGTTTAAACAGTAAGGCAAGCATTGAAGCACAAGGTAGAAACACAGGCTTCAGCGCTCAAACATGATGGCCCCCAATAACGTGAATACCATCTCCAACGATCATGAATTCTATACTTTAACAACCTGATTGACAATAAAATAAATTTGATGGGTACTCTAGTACAGTCCTGCTTCCATAGGAAAACCAAACTCCGAAAATTTCATCGTAATGTGAAACCAATCCGAAGACAAGATTAACAATATCCAAACACTTCATGTTTAGATCTTGATATTGAAGTAATCTGGATCAAAATGGTGCAGCCTCACATATCCATCTTCACCTCCACTTGAAAAACTACAAGCATGAGATGAAGGGAAAATAGTAATTAGATTGACACATACAAGATACTCATAATCTTGTCAAAAGTCTCATATAAATAAAGGAGGATGACTGCAAGCACAAAATAAATTGATCGTGTCGTAAACAGTAAGGAAAACATAGCGGTTCAGCTTCACAACTTAAGCATTGCTGTTTGTGGTAGTGTCACAAACAAAAATGTAAGTCAACATGGCAAAAATCTCACCTTTTCCCATCTGGATTAAATGCCAAGGCATTTATTGGTCCAAAATGTCCTTTCACACCTCCTATTTCTTCTGTAAGGATCTATACACAAGCAAAACCATAAAAGGTCATCAAAGATCCCTCAACTTCATCAGATAATATCTTTATTTTGAATTTGTAAGTTTACCTTGTCATAGAACTTGGCCTCGAACTTTCCAGCACGATGATCAGTGGTGGTCACAGCTGATGCATCCTGACCGCCTCCCAGAACCACCTACAAATGCCATGAAAATCACACACTCAACATAAAGAAATCATGAAGAAAGGCAATAAGCAACACCACATTATACCACATTCTTCAAGTAAATTACGAGACAAAGCATAGGAACCTATTTTTGAATAAATTTCCATTACTTCACCTCTAAAAATTAAACACCTCTGAAAACAAATCATGAAATCACAACATTTCTTGGAGTAAACTATAATCTAAAATCCTGGATCACAGCCACAAAAGGCACTAAGCAACTGTTTGATGCACTACATTTATCCGAAACAAAAGAAGTAAAGGAATCTACTGAACCCCTGGAGTCATCTGAGAGATAACAATGAATGATAATTGAGAATAAGCAACTAAATTACTTCACTTGACATAATCTTCTGCCTGATACTTACATGATCAAGAAGTGGAGACATTTCAACTGCATTTACGGGCCGTTCTGTCACATACGTCTTGATAAGTTTCAATGTTCTTGTATCCCAAAGCTGATACACGAGGACAGATCAGTCAATAATAATTTATCCAATGAGCCAGTGAACAAATATGAAGAAGACAATAGTGTAAGAACTATAAACATAGAGAAATATGAAAAAGACAGTAAGAAGAATATTAACTACCTTGGCAGATTTATCCAATGAGCCAGTGAGAAAATGTGAGCCATCTGCTGATTTTGCAAGTGACGTAATAGGTTTTTTGTGGCCATCCTCCTTGTCAGATTCTTTCAGTAATTTCCCCGTCTGCAATTCGAAGGTAACAATAGAAGGGTCAATAAAATAGCAAATAAACTTCATTACTGGGAAACAAAAGGCCATATACAAACTTAGGAGTCAAGTATTGGTGATATTGCAACAAATATGTTAATCTTTTCATTGCAAACCACAAAATAATTTTGCACAGCAATTAGCACCAACTGCAATGAAAATACTAACCTCAGAATCCCAGATACGAACTACTGCATCTTCCCCAGCGCTTATAATTGTACGGTTCAGAGGTCCCCAAACTGCTCTGTTAATTCTTCCCTGTGGCCCCTTTAGAATGAGAACTGATTCACCAGTCTCTGTGATTCCAAAATTAACAATTCAGCCAGCTAACCATAAAGTGATTTGATGGGAAAAAAATAAAAAATCTACTACATAGTAATCTGGCAACACCAATTTGACATGGTCAATATCAAACTACAAGTTAAAGCCATTGGGCAGATTTATAATTGGTGTATCGCTACGACAAGCATGTAGAAACAACATTCATTTGTTCCAACATTTAACTGCCATAAGTTTTTGTTGGTCAGAAATAAATGAATTAGCATTAAGTGGAACAACAATTTCCAATTTTTTTACCAAATCAAATGTAACAAAATTCTTCTTGCAAAGCCTATATAAAGGAAAAGGGCAATTGGTTTTGGCACCGATCTTCATCATAGAATATTAATTCTAAATTGTGTCAATGACAATTTTCATGGAGTATTTCTTGCCTCTGCTAGCTCATGGCAGAACAACTAAAAACTCCTCAAGCAGTACCAGCTAGCATACTGCTTAAACCAAAAATTTTAGTTTTATGCAAATAGAAGTGCATAAATGTGGCATAATTGCTTATAGGACAAAGAACTTTTCACTCACGGTTATCGGGATCTCTAGCAATTTGTTTGATGTGAATAGCAGATGGCAATCCCATGAAAGGATCTGTTGTTATCACTGCAAGCTTATCACCAACAGCAAAGTCAACGGACTTAGCTGGCGAGTCAAAATTAAATGTGTAAAGTAGGGCTCCCGTTTTGACATCCCATAACTTTACAGTCTGATCTGCACTTGCAGTTATAAGAGTTGCAGAATCCCCTACAAACAACAAAAATAATCCAGCATTTAGATTTAAATCCATAAATACTATTAACAAAAATAAGGAACCAATGTTCACAACTTTTCCGTGTATGTTGATGCACATGGGAAGAAACTATCCACATATGAGCCTGTTTCCCTTTTCATTGAGGGGATGTGTACACTACATAACAAGCTAGGCATATATGGAACCAAGCCACAAATTTGGAAATGGAAAATAAGAGGATAAAGATACCAATCTGCACACAATTCATCTCTCATCTGCCCCAAGTCTTGGTCTAATATGAAATTATCAAATTCCTAAGACATGACTACAGCCATCCGCTTATGCTTAACTAAACCCGAATCAAATATACCTCTCATGACATTGCACAGAAAACCTAAAAATCATATAAAGTCTCAGACTTGCGTTCTTCTCGGCAAGCATTTGCCTAACAAACACAAGTGAAAATGCAGTACATAATGCGCTTATTCATATCAACCCAGTGTTAAAATTACAGACAAATAACATTGGATGCCAAAGTTCCTCAGCGCCTTCCAAACCCAGATATAATCCTCACAATCGAAAAAGCCAGTCGAGTTTCTTGTCCCAAAACCCAATCAAATTTTCATGTATTCCAACCTTCTATCTCGCAAGAGTGGCCGAGTAACGGCCAATCACCGGCAAATAAATAAATAAATAAGCCAGGAAAGAAAACAAAGGAAAAAGATGGAAATTACTGGAAATATCGCAGGACCAAACGGCGCCATTATGGCCACGGTAAGTGCCGAGGCGCTCGCCATTATCGGCGAACCAGACGGTGGGGTTGTGGTCCTTGGCGCAGGAGAAAAGCAGATCCCCTTCTCGATTGTACTTGAGAAACGTGAGCGGCCTCTCATGCCCTTTCATCAATATCGGCCTCATCTTCAGAGACTTTAAGTATTTACTTTTCTACGTCTGTGAAAAGAGTAACCGATCAAACTGGAAATAGTTTTGAGTAATTACACGAAAACTCCGGCAGCCTACGCAGAAGAGAATGGGGACAGAAAAACCCTAGTTGCGTTTCTCTTTTTCCGTTTTGAGCTGAAAGAGAGACACAGGAGGAATTTACTGCTTTGCTCTTACAGACCGACTTAACCGGAAAGATGCATTCTGGGCTAGAATCGATAACTGGGTTGGGCCCAATAAGGGCTACTTCAACGCCTCAAGCCCAAAATTTGTTTATTGAAATTTAAGAGTTTCTTTTATTTTATTTTTGTACTAATATATAATTATTTATTAATTAATCATGAAAAAACAAATCTTAGTTGAAGCACCATATTCTAATTATCGATTTGATTTGGTAGCTTTTTATTCTTACAAAAAAAGGTTCCTTTTCCGACGAAGCATTTAATTTGATACTCTTTTCTTAAAATGAATTTGCATAATTTTGCATTCATTATTCTTTGCTCTAATACATTCTTGGACTGACAAACAAGGAAGAAACAAATTTTACAAGAAATGCAATCGATTTTCAAAAATTCCGGAATTTAACTGAATTAGGACTCAAAATGTATTCCTAGACTAGACTCTTTAATCAACCAATTAACTATCTTACAGTGCTTTATGTTAAAAATCTTTATAACGAGTGGAGGATTACACAATCAATTTTAAAATTAAGACAAACAGACAAACTTGATAAAAGAGGAAGGGCAGCAGATGTAGATTCTAGGGCAGAGTTACAAACTTCATTATCCTTGCAGTACATTAGGACTTAAAGAGTGTTGATAACATAGGCAAAGTCAATGTATAGGGAGTGAGAGTTGGGTACCTTCTCCTAATGAATTTGTGAACAATACATGGCTCAATCCATACTAAATGATATTTTAATTAATTCTATATTTAGCTAGTCAATTGATTATGTTAATCCAAAATATATTCCAACACTTTATACTATGAACATTAGTATTTTAAGCCTAGAAATATTCAACTTTCTCTTGCAAAACGAGCCTAGGGAAGCTCTTGTCAGGGTTGTGTTTTATCCCATTTTTGGTGAATTCTGCTCACTTTTATTATATTTTGGCCGCGTTTGGACTTTTCTCTTCTATTCTTCTTCCATTCTTTTATTCAAGAGTTGTTACTCTTCATTGTTTATTTTGAGATTTTTGACACTCTCAAAACATTTGTTTTATTTGAAATACGATTATGAGAGCTCGCTAGCACTTTTATGTGTCATTTTCATTTATTCTCTCAATCATTTGAGAAACTACTTTGTATTCCACTTACCCGACAATAATTTGATAGGTCCTAAATTAATCAGTACATCCTATTCGAGATTTTGATGGATCAAAGTAGAGAAAATAAATTAAAATTATAATAATAATAATAATAATAATAATAATAAGGAACGAGAGAAGTTGATAGTTTAATTGAGGGGAATGGAGAAATTCAGCCAACAAAGTAATCATTAGAGCACTTCTCAGATGATCAATCACAGAGTAAGATTTGAAATGCGAGAAAGAAGAAACTTTCATTAATATATAAAGTGGATTCACTCAAACATGCATAATTCATGATCATCACACTTTGCACCAAACTAATTCTCTGGTAGCAAATCAAATGCCCATTTTTCAGGCAAATGTATTGATGATCATAAAACATATTTACACTTGTAAATCTGAGGATGTATACGATCATATATGAAGTTAAAATCACTTGCTCCCAGCAAAGTATGCCAGGGGTCCAACTAAGGCAGCATTAATATACGTCGCAGGCTCCGAATGACTATAATCCGTCCGTTCATCCGGGAAGAAATCATTCTGGTTAGGACCTCCAACAACCGCACCAACCAAGATATTCGGGTTTGGATTTGGCGTGTAATAAAACGGTTGAAATCCACCTTCACATCCAAAAGACTGTGGATGAGTTGTGACTGAGGGTAAAGATGACCCTCTATGGTGAATTCTCCTTGGATAATTTGTCCCATATCCGACCATATACGACATTTTCATCGGATTATCTCCTAAGATATAGTTCACCTGCGCACAAAAACCCGATTCAAATATGTCACCATTTTTCAGCAATTAGTAGCACAAAATACTGATGTTCATCTATCACGCATATATAGTACTTGTTTTCTTGCCAGGCGCTGTAGAGTCTTTGGGGTGACCAACAGATTTCCACAATTGAAAGTATGCTTTGAGGCTGCCATGTATTTGGAGTATGTTGTAAGCAAGAAGGTTATTGATGTCACGTACTGTAGATTGCTTGCACTTAGCTTGAACATTAAACCTCCTGCATTTTTGGGATAAACACCATTAATAATAATCCTTAAACTCCCAACACATATTTAATTGAGTTGTCCCGATCAGGATTGTCCCAACCTGGTGTGTATTGTGTACTCGAGTAAGGGGAATTAGGCAGTATTCTACACATGAAGTCTTCAGCTTGTTGTCTGAATGGCTGAAATGTCTGATCATTATTCACTAAATTTCTCTGCAAATTATTAAAAAGATTTAATTATCCATGACTAAATACTGCAAAAATTTATAATAGGATTACTAGAAATTTTCATTTTCTTATACCCTTGCTAGGAGAACACGAGCACCAGCATATTTGTTATCCCAGCTGAAAATGTCAGTTCCGTCATTAGCCCCTAATGATCTTATCATATTAAGATAATAAACCTGATTAGTTGCTCTGAAAAGCCATGCTGCTCCCCATAACAACTCATCCTACACCCCCAACAAGTTATTAAACATAATTAGAGATTTTCCAACAATTAAAACAGAGTCAATTTTAAAAAGTAAAACCACAACAAGTACAGACATACCGTGTAGCCTGAATAAGAGCAATAAAAAGGGCAAACTGCAGAACCAAGAGAGTCACTGTACGACCCCCTGTACTGTATCGCAAATTGCATAACACTTTTTGCCGTATTCAGAAGGAGTTTTGAGTAATTTGGATCAACTTTTCGGAAAACAATGGAAGCCGCGGCCAGGGCAGCCGCCGTTTCGCCGGCCACGTCAGAGCCCGGATTACGTGGTGATACGAAATAGACACTTCTGACCGTGTCCATATCTTCGGGCCTTTCCCAACATCTGTGGTCGGCGTTTGGATCGCCGACGCCGACGTAGAGCCTTCCCGGTGTGGCACGAGCGCACTTGAGGAGGTAATCGGTTGCCCAACGGATAGCGGCTCTGGTGTTTGCTAATTCAGGGCCCATTCTCCTGCCGTACTCGATGGCCCCCCATGAGAGCATTGTTGTTGCGAAGGACATTGGGAGGTTGAACTTCACATTGTCGCCGGCGTCGTAGTATCCTCCGGTTAAGTCCACCTGCAGAATCAAACAAGTACCCCATTTTAGCCCTGTCTATTTCTATTTGATAATGCTTAAATGGAAGGTTTAGCCATGCCAAGTTATCGTCATAATTAGGATTCTTTATTTCAAAAATTATTTCCATGCCATATTCGATTTGATCATCCTATTTAATAATTCTACCATCCTACCATCATTCTTGCTTAGAATATTCTAAAAAGACACTTCAAAGGATGAATGTGGACTATTTACATATTGCGATCCTTGAATTCTCACAACGCGGGAAAAATTAAAACTTATGATAAGTCCATACAACTCATATGACATTGCCCAAACTTGCCCTCAAACATGAAAGTTCAAGTCACATAGCATGAAGTATTATAACCGCAACACCCACATTAACTGTCTTATTCTTACTAAAAGTACTTCAAATAGTGAAACAGAAACAATTAATACACTATCTTAAAAATCTTGATTCTTTCAACATAAAACAAGACTTGATATTAAAACTAATGGAATTTGAGTGATTTTATTTGCACATAGTTAAAGAAGATGAAACTGAGTCGTACCCCTGCCATTTGACCATCGCGAAGCCCAGAGTTGGTCCTCCAAGTGATTCCTTCGGCAGACCCCAAAGGAAGCCTACCTGACCTCTGTCCGTGGAAGAACAAAATGGATTTTGCAAGGGCATCCCTGTAATCTGGCTTGGCTTCAACACCAGCAGAGTTACAGAGGAATATTGTGAAAGAGAATAAGATGAGAAAGCGAGCTCCTCCGTTGGTAAATGCCATTATACTTGAAAGAGATGAGTTGAGTGTCCCAACTCAGAGTAAAAAAGGCTTAATTGCTTTAGTGAGTGTGGTATGCCTTGATTAGCGACATGCATGGCTTTATATAGGCGTCAACATCCAATTGCAACAACGTCAATTTAGGCTTTTATATCAAGTGTTGATTGTTTAATTATTCATAACACCAATTTTCTGCGTTACTCCTTCATTCCCAAATTGTAATTAATTCTCCTGGTTCTGTTGACCAGACTCGTCTTTTAATTAATGCCTTTTATCATTATAACAAATATTAAGATTTTAAATTTTAGCTATGCCAAAATTGTGAGAAAATTATAATAATTTATTTCCAAAATCGAACAAACAACTTTGTATTATAGTACAAGTAATTTCATTTTTGAGACAACTAGAATATAATTGCTAAGATATGCATGTCTGGAAAGGTGCAAGTTTAAGTTTCTTGAAGTAGTTTCATATCGAGATATAATTTTTTGTAGTTAATTGAAGACTTTCATCAATACTAATATACAAGACACTTTTACGTATGTTTTTAGGTAATTTTTCTCAAAGAGTTTCTTTATATCCCTAAAGAAAAGATGTCCTTAGAAATTCCTGCTGTATAACTCATAATTCACTACTATCAATATAATCGCTTTATCATGACACAATTATATATGTGTAGATACTAATTATACTTTGATTATTATATATACATGCATAGAGCATGTGCAACAAACTATAGTTAATAAAGACATAATTTTAACCTTCGTTATTTAAATATATGCATTTAGACGTATATGTTGAGGACAAGGATATATATATGTCATAACATTCTACTTCTTCTAGTGTAAAAGGGTGGTTTTGTCATTTGTGAATGAGGTCAGTCTGAAAAATTATGAATTATACCGAATTAAGGAAATGAATATTAAGTAATAATGACGAATTAGGGAATAATTGGTTGGTGGGATGATGGTGTGGTGGGCTAGCGTGCTTGGGTTAGACCCGACCGGTCCAAACAGAAAACTGCCTCGTGCATCCAAAAATGAAAAAGGTAACCCAAAACCCGGCCATCAAATTAACAACTGAAAAACCGGAAAAATAACGCCCAAAATTAACCTAATCTTTATGCCTTATTATTATTATTTTTTTCTTCTTTTTCTGGTAAAAATAAAGGCGAAGGCGCGAATGGCGCTGCTCAATTCCCATGGATCGCGCTGAGATATCGGCGCCTAATTTAAGTCATTCATTATCTATCAACTATTCAACTAGATATGTTCTTTCAATATACATGTATTTGACCCTCTTCCTGGGATTTTGTTATCCACTTTTACGCCCTTTTCTTCCTTCTTTAAGACTAAGACTATGACTTGGGAAATTTTCTTTTTCGAAAGTCTCGCCCCGTTCCTAAAGTTAAATAATAAACTTTTAAATATTTTACCCGCCATTTTTTTTTGTTTTAAGCATCCTCGGGTTACTCGCCTCAAATTATTTGAAAGTGTCTTAATTTTTCTCGGGTTCATTGATTTTCTTAGTAAAGTTGTTCAGCCGGATTATTAGTTGATTGCTGTTTAACATTCAAAAAAGGGTGAGCTTTATGCAAATTTGGTCCGCAGGGCGTGACAATAATTAAGGGCTGTTTAACTTTGTGAAATTAATGGGGTCCTTAATTATTCATAAACATGAAGTATGCATATCAATTACCCAATTTTGTTGAGAAATTTATGATTAGTCTTTTTGACTTTCCACCATACTCAATTTTCACAATGTGGTTGATCAGTGGTGAGAATAATTTTTGTTGCTATGAGCTGCATGGTCACCGTATCATGCAAGAATGTCCTCCAATCTATCTCCTCCAGTAAATTGATTTTTTTTATTTTAAAATGATATTTTATTTTTTATTCCGCACTTTTAAACACATATCATATATAGTGCATTTATCATTGAAAAAAAGATCTAAACTGCTCGTCCACCACTAGCAATTATTTTAGGTAAAAATGAATTTCCAACAGTACTTAAGGGGAATTGTGGTTCCTGATAGCATTCCCATTAGAGTAAACTAAATAAAATCAGAAGGTATATTCATAAATTGTATAGCAAACTTTGAGCTCCAAGTGCAGTCCCCGAGAAGAAAAACACAGCAACACAGTTGCGCGCATGCTTTAAAGGACAAAAATAGTGGACGGAATCAAATGTGGTTTGCGTGCACATATTCATAGAAAGATGAAGAAAAACTGAATAATTGGTACAAATGCCTCTTTCTAGTGCGTAACTCTCGAGAAACTAAACAGGCATCGAAATTAATTATAAATGTTTCTTTTTCTTCCTTTAATTTAGGTTGGGGTGATAAATTGAATTGATTGATTGCTGTTTACCAGAGCAATCATTATAGGTAATATCGTGGATCCCACGAGTGATATTCAAGCATCATAATTCATAGGCCTTGTGCAAATCAACACTAACATTGGATGATATTGTGGGAGAAGGCTATCATCACATAATTTGCTTTTATATACAAAAAAAGATAGGAAAATACTATTTATTTATTTATTTATTTTTTGCATTGAAAAAGCCCACATGCATCAATCTGCGTTTACATTGAAAATTATAATATTTGTGTTAAATATACGAAAAATATTCAAATTTGAAATGTAAAATTTACAAAATATAACATGAAAGTAATTAAGCTTGAAACCACTCGATAATTATATTATCCCTTCCAATGATAGAAAAACAACTTAATTAACGAAAAAGAAAAACACCAAGTTAACTGCAAGAATGTAGGCTTTAAGGATAACTTGATTATATGGAAAGCAACTAATAATCTTAGGATTAATAACCATTAAAGAAAGACAGCAAGATGAATTGTATTAATAGATTAATAGAGAATGAGATAATATTGTTATTCTTAACATTGAAGCCAATGCATATATTAATATGTATCTTTATTATCTATGATATCGATAAGGATTGCGACTTGTATAATACTCTATTCCGGGTACAATTTTCTGCTACAGGTTCAACTTTTCGTTGCTTGAGCCTGCAAATTCACGGCGGCCCAAAGCCTTGGTCAAAACTTCTGCAACTGCTTCCTTTGCTTCTTTTTTTATTCCATCCGTAAAGTATTAAACATGCATGTTTGGACTTTATAAAATACTATGCAAACATACATATTATCAATGACATAGCCATGACTGTTAATGGATCGAATTTGAAACAAATTTGATCAATTCGAAATTGAACTTGTTTATTGATTTCCGTAATCAAATTTTACATGAATAACAATAAATAATAATTATATTAAAAACCATATATGCATTTTGTAGATAAATAAAGTGTCTCAAAAGATAAATTTTTACATTATTAATTGTAATCTTGCATATATTTTTATTATC
>JACFYI010003092.1:2549913-2588651 GCA_014898755.1 Handroanthus guayacan | reverse complement strand
TGTAAATACTTTAAATAACCAAATTATCCTTTAATAGATAAACTTTTAAATAAAATTTTTAATACATAAATAATATATTATTTAATTAAAATTTTTTTTAAATAAATTAATATTCTAAATAAATAATATTCTTAAATAAATAAATAATTTTTAAATACATAAATATTTTTTAAACAAATAATTTATTTAAATGAATAATACTTGATAAATTTTAAATAAATAAGTAACATCTAAATAAATAAATATTTTAGATAAATAATCTTTACACATATAAATAATTTTATATAAATGAATATTTTATATATAAATATTTTTTTAAATAAATAATGCTTTTGAATATATAATATTTTTAAATAAAATAAACAATTTTTTAGTACATAAATATTTTTAACAAATAAAAAAATATTTTTAAATAAATATGATTTAGAGCTTTGTGAAAATTCGACGTTTGTTTAAATTTATGAAGGATAAATTTGTAATTTATAAATTATATTCTATTCCTAATTTGTTGGGAATAGCTAATACCATGGGGTAAAAAGGAATGGCTACTCCCATAATTTTGGGAATAGGCATTCCTACAGGAATGAGGATTCCATTTCCTAAATCATATCAATCAAGTGTTTTGGAATGAATTAGGGAATGCCTATTGAATGTCTCATTCTTTCATACCAATTATGCCATAAGAGTTTAAACCATTAAAGACTATTAACCTTGAATTGCAAGAAAAACCTATTTAAGAGAATATGTGACAACATTAAATGGACCGAAGATCAACATAAATAGAGAGAGATAATTGAGTTGATTAGAAGCTAATTTTCAGTAATTACGAACGATTCTAGGATGATGGTAGATCGATTCATGCCGTTTGGTTATTATTTTCTTTATCTCTTATCTTGAATAAACTCACGGTATATATCCTTTATTTTTCCTGGGTTGTTAATCTACCCGTTTGATTAACAAATAAGTGAACTTACACCCTAATTAACACTTAAACTAGGGAAATTACGGATACCCCGAGCATAAGAACCGATTATTTAGTTCTTGATGGAAATTTTTTACGATAATTAATTGATTGGGTTAAGCTATGATGATTCCATGAGGGCGCATTAGTGACGTTAGATCATTACTGATTTCTGTTTCCCTGTTAGAAAGAAAAGCGCGTTTTTCATCCTTAAATCTTTCTCGACATAGTTCCACAGTCAATCCTTACGGCCACATCCATTATCCAGCCACAAGTTTGACCTTTTGAAAGCTTTCAAGTCCATATTCACTGCACCTCTCCACAAGCCCATGTGCTCCTTAGCATTAATGGCAAATCCAACAACTAAAAATATCATTTCTTTATCCATTTTCTATGCTTTTAAATCATCTCTTCTAGCAAAGAAACCACATTGATGAAGTAGAAGGGCTCAACTCCTTGCTCTATAAATTCCTCTAAGATCATCACCATTTTTATCCTCATTCAAACCTCCACAACATATCATGCACTCCCCATCTCTTCTTCCCTTACTTATCTTCCTAATATTTACCATATTCAGCCATTACTGCCTTACCGCGTCATCCGCCACGTGCCACATCGACGATGAAACCGGGTTATTGGGTTTCAAGTCGGGTATCCGGGCCGACCCCTCTGGCAAGCTGTCCTCATGGAAGAAGGGCACCGACTGTTGCAAATGGTTCGGCATCACATGCCTAACGGGTAACCGCGTCACAGCTCTTTCCCTTACGGGTCAACCGAACAATCTCACTACCAGTCTATCGGGCACAATCTCGCCTTCTCTATCTAAAATCCAGTATTTGGATGGAATTTATCTCCAGGATCTGAAAAATTTAACAGGCCCTTTTCCAAGTTCTCTTTTCAGCCTGAAAAGCCTTTTGTATGTTTATATTGGAAACAATAAGCTATCTGGTTCACTACCCACGAATATTGGTAACCTGACCCAATTGAGTGTTCTAAGCCTAGAAGGGAATCGATTCTCCGGTCCGATTCCAAGTTCAATCGGCGATTTGATTCAACTAACTCAGCTGAGACTCGGTGGCAACCTCCTCACAGGCGCTGTCCCGGTTAGTATTCAGCGGCTGAGGAACCTGACGTTGCTGCATTTGGACAGGAATAAACTCTCTGGTGCAATACCAGATTTCTTTTCCGGCTTATCTGACCTCAGAAGTATTAACCTTTCTTATAATAAGTTCACCGGAGAAATTCCGGTGAGTATTTCGGCGCTAGCACCAAAACTGGCTTATCTTGAGCTAGGGCATAACTCCCTGATGGGGCAAATACCTGATTTTCTCGGAAAATTTCATGCATTGGATACATTGGGTTTATCCTGGAACAATTTCACAGGAACAGTTCCCAAAACTTTTGCAAATCTCACCAAGATCTTTAATCTTGACTTATCTCATAACAAGCTGGTGGATCCATTTCCAGAAATGCATGTGAAAGGTATTGAATCATTGGATTTAAGTTACAATCAGTTCCATTTGGGGAAAATCCCTCAGTGGGTTACAACATCTCCGATTATATACTCTTTGAAGTTAGCCAAATGTGGGATCAAGATGAAATTGGATGACTGGAAGCCTACAGAGACTTACTTTTATGATTATATTGATCTTTCTGAGAATGAAATTACGGGAAGTTTAGTACAATTGCTGAACAGAACAGATTATTTAGTGGGATTTTATGCTTCTGGTAATCAGTTGAAGTTTAATTTCGAGAGTATGAGATTTGTGAAGACATTGAAGTACTTGGATTTATCGAAGAATCTGGTGTTTGGGAAGGTGCCAAAGGTTGTTTCAGGGCTGTCGGAGTTGAATGTTAGTTATAATCACTTGTGTGGACAGCTGCCGCTGACGAAGTTTCCGGCTAGTGCGTTTGTCGGGAACGATTGTCTTTGTGGGTCGCCATTGCCAAAATGCAAAGCATGAGGAGGATCTGTTTCTGCTTATATTGGACAATTGCAAAAGAATGTCACATTTCATGTTATGTACTAAGAGTTGTACAATAATGATGTCACGAGAAAATGAGAAAAGTTAACATCCTTTTTTCACGTAAGGAATATTAAACATGGGTCATAAGTACACAATAATTTTTTTAAAAAAAAAGTACAAAAATTGAGGAAGAATTAGAAAAATGGTTACAATTAAAACAATAAAAAAAATGCTATTATACTAATCAAAAGAATTACTTACTATATATTAATTTATCATAAAAATCAACCCTGGAAATGGGTCAACCAATTACCGAATTTCTCCAATAAATCAAAAGACAAACCCTAATCTAACCTAATTCATCCATTTCCATTCTTTATTTGGACCTGACTCCTAAACTTAGATTTAAATTCAATGCATAGATGATTATTATTATTTTTAAACTAACCTTTTAAAAAATCTTTGAAATAGTTTTGCAGTTCCAAACGCATGGAATGAACTCCATTGATCGAATTGTTTTTTGCTAATTAAATATTTTATAAAAATTCTAATGCTAACTAATTTTTCGCAAGATTAGATTTGCTAATCAAACATAACACGAGGGCCAGCTTGCAAAAACCTCTAATTACAAATAAGCCCAAAATTTGGGAGTCCAATAGCTATCGCGTCGGGTCGGACCGAAATACGGATCTCAGTTGGTTGTACTCTGCTGAAGCTAAGTTGTACATTCGACTTTCCGCAGCTAAAACCCAACTGTCACCGTCTATTTCCTCAGCAGATAATCTGTTCAATTTTCTACAGTCCTCGGAAACTCAGAGTCCAGTGTGGGCAGCTTTTAATTGATCAATCCATGCAGGTGCGATCTTTATCTTACTGCTTGCTTCTTCCTTCGTCTTGACTCTTGATTTTGGGTCCCTTTCCTTTAGTCTGAATTTCTTGCATTTATCAAATCATGTATCACCTGTTTTCCAAGATTTTTCAATTGGGCCTTATTTCTTGATAATCAATGCCTCGCGGACTCGCTCTTTCTTTTAAGGATTTAACTATATTTGTACTGGATTTTGACTTTGTAGCCTATTGCTGAGGAATTTTGTTTTCTGGAAACTAGATATTATCCTCAATTCGGCGGATATTGATGTAAGTGGGCGATTTTTGTAATAAATGGTGGCTGATACATATGTTTACTGGTTTAGTTTTCGAGTATTGTTGTTCTCCTCTGATAAGTATGAATTGAATGTAGTTCATCCAGTTGCTGCCTAGGGTTTGGTAATAAATGTTCAATATGGAATGAATTAGGATTGGTCATTAATATAAAAGAGAATTATCAATGTTCCCGTCAGTCAGTTATATGTAAAAAAAAATAAAGGATTTGTTGGAAAAAGGAATCAGCTTTTTCATAGCAGCTAAGTTGTACTGGTGAATAATTTATTACGTTATCTTTTTTGTGTTTGTGTGGTTGTTTCAAAGATTGAGGTTAATTTTGATTTTCATGCCATTCTTTACTTTCTAATTCTGATCTCAGGAGTAAAATTCCATCTGAGTTGACTAGAAATCTGTTGTTCAGTATCCCTTAAGGCCTCTGTGTAAATGTAATCCTCGGGGAATAGATGAAAAATGGGTAGCTGAGAAATTTATCATGAGTCTTTTCTGTTCCTTTATTCTGCAAGAGATTTCATGTTGCTCTACCATGTTCTATGCATAGATTGAGGTTATCTTGTTCAGTTGATGATCTATATATGCTATTATGATCTTAGTGGTGAATTAATTGGGGGCAGTTGATTTGTGTCGTTGCAACACAATATAGAATAGGCTGCAAAACCTTGAACGGGAGGAGAAAGACAGATACATTTCTTGGAACTGAATTAGTTTTATATGAATGCAGCTAGTTGTGGTTGCGAATGTTTTTCTGCTCGGAAAGATGACTGATACATCGTGTTAACTACTTTCTTGATAAGACTATAATATTACCTCCTAGGTACTTAATGTAATATATTTACAGTTACATGCCATTTCCCATAAAACTAGAAGTTGTGTATTATCCTAGCATGGTGTTTCTCTGTGTTGTGCATTATATTTTGTTTCCTTCATTCTGTTCATAGTAAAACGTTAGATCGGGTGCAACATACCTTCTTCAGAATGACAAAGAAGAGGTGTCTAGCTGCATTGCATATATTAAATAAGTGATATACCCTTTTTGCACCCAAAACAAAAGGAAAAAGTGTTTGTTTGTTTATTTTATGCTGCTAATTAATGACATACAGTTGCTCTTAAAAATTGCAATGCCTTATGTTCCCAGATTAGAGCTGTTGGACAATCCTGGATCAAAATATCTTTTTAATCATTATATTATGCGTGAACATTTAATATGGGTAAAACTATAATCCATGCAGAACTTTCATGCAAAAACGTTGTTTTTAAGAACTAATATACATAGTTGGTACTTGGCAGGATACTTGAGTTCAAGAACCGTGCAAATATATACCCGAAAAGATGGTCAGCGAAGAGGAGCAAGAGGACCATACGTCTATAAAGATAAAGGTATTGTTCTTTGCGAGAGCAAGAGATCTAACTGGAATGACCGATACGTCATTGGAAGTTTCACCAGGTACCACTGCGCATGACTGCTTGAATGAGCTTATTTCCAAATTTCCGGGCCTTCAAGAGATCCGTAACTGTATGGTACTTGCTCTAAACGAGGAATATACACTTGAATCTACAGTTGTTAAAGATAGAGATGAATTGGCTATCATACCTCCTATAAGTGGAGGTTAGATATCTACTTGTGTCGAGGTTTAAGTTATAGAAATGTAAAGAGATGAAATGCTCGTGTACTTGTCTATTTTATACCTTATCTACTCCCTGCAATAAAACATGGTCAAATTTGGATGTGTTTTAACATGTTAAATGGAAATTGTTCAGATTTTCTTCTCAGTTCTGTGGTTCTAGTTAAAGTTTAAACTCAGTGTTGATGGGGTTTTCTTTTTCCTGTCTAATATGATAGACATCTAAGTACTTGGCATAAAATATGTTATAACAGTAAATTGTGCTACAACATGACAAATGAATGCATGAAGAGATTGTAGAGGAGCTAAAATATTAGTTTTCGCAAGGGCAACTGAACCCCCTTAAGCATGGCGAAAAATCTAGAGCCCGAGTTTTAAATATTAGACTCGAACTCGAGTTCGAGCCTAATTCTTTTATCTTGATTTGCGTCCAATTAGGCTTGAATTTTCAAGAGAGCTCAACCTCGAAATTCTCAGTTTAACAAAATGTTAAATGAATTTAGATTTCTAATATATTATATGATAAATATTTATAATACATACATACATATATGTCAGTATTTGATAATATATACTAATAATACAAAAATGATTAAAATCATTGATAGTGAGGATGGGCCTAAATACAAACAGCTCGAGATTGGCTCGAAATAAAACTTGAACTCAATCTAGCTTGAGTTATGCTCAAAAAATTCGATTTCAAGTTGAGTTAATTTGAACTTGGCCTGTAGGGCTCCTGAGCTGGATCCACTAGCCTGCGCACCTCTACTTATCACATCGACTTTCAAGATAAAATCCAATATGTCAAATCGAGGAATTCCAATAGACATATACGAGTCATTGATACACAGGCGATGAAACAGAAGCTTCAATCGTTGAAGGCAAAAGGACACTATTAATACACATAGACACAGATTATACACTAAAACATCGAATCCTAGATATTGTCTTAAACTTGACAAGAACACCATGTCTCCTGTTTTACGAATAACAATCGTTGTGCTTATCTCAAACTCATCGCAGGCCAGGCATTGGACGTGCCAACAGCAGGCAGTGAAGGTCGAATCACAGGAACACGTTTCACAACTGAGAAAGCTTCATTCAGACGAGCAGCACGGCTCATGACCTGTGATACCTTCTGCAACACAAAATTCACAAATGATAACAAACTGATAAATTGCATATATGTCCCTGACCAACAAACAAAAGCACACGTAAATACTCAAGGAAATGAAGGTGAATTCATTATCTAAGGGTTTGTTAGATGTCTAAATCAAAGTAAGAGCGCGGAATCTCCTAAACCTTATAATACCATACATTTATGCCCCATATTTAGCTGCTAAAGATGATACATTTAGAAAATTAGATGGACATCTATCAAGTCATCAATGCATCAACTACCAATATATGAGTAGCTTAGAACTCTTCTGAGGTGTATTTTCTTCTGGAGAAGAAATTGATCCCGTCCACAAGTGCATATACACACGTGGAACCACGTCAGCAAGAAAAAGAATACCGTACTGCCAAATATTAAAGATCTAGAAACTTTATAACAACCCTAAGCTAACGCATGTAGTTTACTGAAGCTAACATAAATTGCCAAATACTAAAGATCTAGGAACTTTATAACAACCGTATGCTAACTGGTGCAGTTTACTGAAGCTAACATAAATCATGTAACATAACCAATAAATCTCCCACAAAAGCTCATGAACAAATAAAAGACCGGTTAGCTTATTCCCCACAATAAATCAAAATGTCTTCAGCAAAGCCCACAAATCTCTCCTACCTGACCACTGGTACTTGCGACTCTAAGAATCCCTTGTTTAATCAAGAAAAATGAAGTTTTGGCATTATAAAAACTATTTACCTTTAAGATCTCACCTTGCAGATCAACTTATTGCATGGTTGTCAGACAAATTGATATGTTGACTAAGTTCCCAAGTGATCCTCAGATAAAACTGGAAATAAACCCCCATATCCGACAAGATTGTCCAAACAGGATCAAACTTAATTATAACATAAGCCCATCAAGTTCATCCAAGCTTATATTGTCACTCTTGGACAGTTACTATCAACACAATAGGCTAAAATTACAAATTGGTCATCATTTAACCAGGATCAACTCGTTGTTTTGGTCAGGATACCACCAAACCAATTGTTAAACGGCATTTAAACAGCTATGAAGAATCATGGACCCATTCCATATCGGTAATCTACATAATAGGATCTCCCTAAACATCCCACCACGGAGAAGTCAAATAACAAATACTTGGCTTCCCGTCATGCTGCACAGGAACAACGTCGAAAGCTCTTAACATCAAAATGCGCAAAACTCAGCAAACAAGAAAACTGCAAAAGCAAGAATCCTATATGGCAAGGAGAGGTATGTAGTCATGGAAGCCATTATCTGATCACTCAATGGAACTAATATTACAAGCATATCCTACAAAGAAACATAATCATATTTCTAGAAAATGAAGGACTAAACAAATATGTTAATAACTTCAACCATCAACTCTTCCTAACTTAAATAGATGGCATCACATATGCACACTTTTACTGCACGGTTGCTCAACAAAATCCTCTGAAATTCAATAAAATGATATCAAAACAGCAAGATGAATTAAATGTAATCCATAACAGATAACTGACCTTATCATCAACAGTAACTTTAATCTCCAGTGCCCTAGTCTTCTTCTTCATCTTATACAACCTGCGGCCCAAAATCACAAACCCCATCACAGCAGCCGCCACAGAGACAGTCCACACAGGACTCATTTTAAACACAAAGTACTTCAGAAACTCCGTTGGCATCTTCCACCACACTACGCTCCTCTTTTCAAGCCCGCCAGTTTTCTTGTTTCCCGTACCCTCTATCACTTCACTTCCATTTCCAGTCTTCTCATTTTCAACCTTTGCTTCGCCTAAAACCTCAGAATCACCTCGCAGACTCACGTTATTCTTTTCTTCACCTAAATCCCCCGAGTCACCTGACAAATTCAGGTTACCTTCAACATCCACCTCAGAATTCTCTGCAAATTCATTAAGTTTATCAGAGCCCACTTCAATTCCACTCGAGCCCAAATAAAACTTCCCCAAATCCTCCGCCTTCTCACCTTTTTCCTCAAGTAATTCCCCAATCCCTTCAAAGCTCACTTCTTTTTTCTCGTTGTGAGAAAAACCCAATTCATTTCTCCCATCCAACTCGTTAAATTTCCGATCTTCGGACCGTTCACTGCTGGAATCGGTCCAAAACTCACCGGAATCCTTATGAAGGAACCTTGTCGGGTTCTCCTCCAACCCCGGATCAACCCAGCTTGGATTATCAGAGCCAGCCGATTTATCATCATCCAAATTCTCCCCAAAACGATTCTGAGCGTCTAACGAGAAATAATTGGCCTGAATTAAGCCTCCCGAATCAATTCCATCAGATGAGTTATTGGACTTGGGGGAGGTAACTGGGGCCGACTCAGAATCCGAGTTGGAGTGCAGAAGCTCCCAATCTTGGAACTCGTTCGTAGCCTCCACGATATCCATAAGGGCTGTGATTGATTTGGAATCAGTGGAATAAAAAAAAGGAGAAGAGATTATACAGCAGAGAGTTAAAGAAGAGAGGCTTCTCTCCTATTTTGAGGAAATGGATGATGATAGCGAAAAATCCAAAAGGTAGTTGATATAATACTACTGAAGTCATAGCCCCCCAACCCGTCCTAATACTAGCTAGAGTAATTCTCCTAACTTACCTATTTCACTTGATGGGAATTTTGATTTTTCCACAGAAATTTGTGCTAATCTTGGGACTGATTCAAATTTATTTTTATCACTCAAAATGCTATAGTCCGAGCTAGTAATATTCAACTTGATCAAGTGGGATTTCAGTAGGTTTCTTGATTCATTAATTTTGTATTTTTGTTGATAATTACCTCAAAGTTCTTACACGTTTGACCTAATTATAAAAATATTCCATATGATTCTCGAAATAACGACAACAAATCTTGTTGCAAATTAACATGAGATCTACCGATAGATCTTTATAAATTATAATTATTGTAATGTAACATAAATTTTATTTAAGTTTTCATCAGTCCAGTCAAAAGAATGACGAAGAGTGTTAATGTAATTTTCAAAATCATAAGAGGACGTTTTTATAATTAGACTAAACCTTAAGGGCTATTGAGGTAATTATTTCTTAATTTTATATACTCTAGAAGAAATTTTTACTAATATAATTCAGAGATTCAACCAATATTAATTAAGACACTGATTGCTATAAAACAATGGAGAAGTATGTAAACTTTGTAAATTCTTCACTTAACAACTACACCAAGAGTCAGTTCAAGTTGAAATTTTTTATTATTTTTCTTGAGGTCAACAACAATCCATCGTTTGCAAATTTTCTTTAGGCTGTTTTTGTTAACTATTCACAAAAAAGTTTCATTTTCTTATCGTGTTTCATGATTAAAATTCATATTTTTAACGTTTTTAATACTAATTTGGACAAAGTTATTCAATTCTATGGGAGACTCTTAACGACAATAGGGTATCACAGCTTGTCGTATTGTTTCTAGGTTGGAGAATCTAGTTACTTGCAACTTGCTTAACTTTAATTATTCGAGTAAAACATAATTTATGCTTCAGATTTAACAAATGGTATCTGCTAATCTTCATTAATTAAGTTAACAGCTTTCTACTTCACGTGTTAAGATTATTGCCATTTAAGCCATGCTTAGAAATTCCTTGGAAAGAAACGATGGCTAAGGATCATTGAACTTTGTGTTGAAGAATGACCCTAATAATTGCCATACTTCATGTTTGCCAAAGGTGGCAATTCTATCATGTGCAGTGTTGTCTTTCTCTCAATCACACACGTATATAATTGGCTGAGTGGCACCTAAGGGGGAGAGAGAGACTCAAATTTATCATTTTGACACATTATTCTCTGAAAATAACTTAAAACTACTTTATTCATTGTTTAAATTCATCGAGACACTTTGAATCACAAGTAAATATTCACGCGAAATATACAACTAAAGAATTATTATCAAATTATGTAACACAAGTGGCATTTCAAGTGCAATTTACACCTAGAGAATTAACATGCAATTATTATATGCTTTCTCAAGGACATTCTTGTCTTTTCTTCCTCTTCCTGATCTAAAAATTCATCTAGAAATCATGATTTTTTGAGCGGAAAGATGAAGAAATAATGAAAACGTCTATTTATAAGGCGCATAATGGTCAAATACTAATATTTCCACTCCATATTTCATATAAAATTACTTAGAATTCAAAATGCTTCATTGACTTAAGTTGACAGGTGAATTCACAATATTCACCCTATATAATTTCATATAGTTGAAAGCAAATATAAGTATATACATATATAATGAACCATATATATATTGAGAGAGAAAATGTTACATTCATTCAATATATCAATATGAATACTTCAATAGAATCAAAGATTAAAATACATTAATAAACACAAGAAACATTCTTCAAGCTAATATATAGTAGAATCAAAGTTATTATGTTGTGGAAGAAAACTCACACGCTAGTGGTGGGAATTGAATTCACAACCTCTTAGCTATGAAACCTCTACCTTGCCACTAAAACAAGAGCTCATCGGCAAACCACATATATATATATATATATATTTATACAAGGTACACAGGTCTTACCTTCGCCCATCTTCTCTTGGCGAGCTTGGCTCACCCATAGTAGTTTCCTCAAAACATGATCCTAAATATGGCTGTAATTATACATATCTCTACTTATCAGCACCATTCCTTCTTTCCAGTTATTATATACATTAGATTGGTGAAGGACTATTTTAGCTAACCTTCAACATCAATTAAGCTAATACTAATTTAATTTGGAATATCAATCTTAAAGTTGTGAAGATTAATCACCATTACAGTTATATCATCGCGATTTCCCCTGCTTGAAGATATATCTACAAGTTTCCTGCAAGATTCCAGCAAATTCTTCTCCCTTGAAACAACATCTACAGCCTCTTGATCACTCACCTATTAATTTCATCCACAAAAGCAAGAAATCAAATATCTTTTTGAATTGTCAAATTTCCAAACAGTGATTCAATTTCAAACGCATATATGGACAGGAAAAGAAAAGGGGAAAATTATCTCAATACCTCACAAGACTTGACATAATTACATAAACTCCTATGTAGTCTGAGAAATTATAATAACCACTCATGCCATTAGTTTAGTTCATGGAAAACTTAATAGAAGATGTTTGACGTTACAATTAGAACTTCTGATAATCTAATGTATGGATTGAAAAATCACAGGTACATTGCTTGTTAATCTGACATGTTTAAGTTTTCAAGGACTTAATTGTAATATTACATAGACTGTGTTAACTTTTGATCAACTGAACTAACGGTAGACATAATATTATAATTTCTTAGACAGGAGAGGGTGTTTCTGTAAGCAACAAGGACTGTTACTTTAATTTCTCAAACCATGGGGATGTTTATTTAATTCAACCCATCTCGGCAATTGTGTTGATGCTATTGAAAATAAAATATAAGGAAAAAGAATACCTTATCCCACAAACCATCTGAAGCCACTATGACAAACTCACACTCTGATGTTAAAGGAATCCTCACAATTTCTGGCTCACAAATAATCCAATCTTTCAAATGGAGGTCTCCAAATGCTCTGGACACAGCAAGAGATCCATTCACTCTCCAAACTCCATTATGGCAATGCAAAAAACCACCCTGCACATCAACAACTCTTGCTCTTACAATCAACTTCATTTGTAGTCGTTTGACAATATCATTAGTAAACAGCAAAAAGAATGTAAGAGAAAACTATTGACAATATCATTAGTAAATATATAGCCAAAAGAATGTAAGAGAAAACTAACCGAATTCTCAATACGGGCACGTCCATCTTCCCTACTAAGGCGATGGTCATTTGTCAATGAAATGGCTTTTCCTTTCCTACTCAAAACTACTTTACAGTCACCGACATTTGCTGCATGCAGTTCTCCATTCTTCAACAATACACCGGCTGCACAGGCTCCTCCATTTACATCCTACGTAAGGAGTAAAGTAACTCAAGTAAACTTGATAAACGAGTTCATTAAAACTTAGTTTCTGTTTAAAGGGCATTTTACAATGCTTTTATCTCTAGCTTTTTGGTTTTCTTTTTTTCACTATTAAAGGTGTTTTAGTGCCTAAGGAATGTTTGGTAAAGTAACTTCTGCTATTGTTACAAAGAATTTAAGCTGAAATTCACTAAAATTTTAAAGCACTCACAAGGTATAAGCTTTGAGATTCTATCCCAGCCCCTCCATTCAATGAATTTAATGAATCACTCCATTATTTTGGAGGGCAATTATGTAATGTAAACATTAAATTACTTTCCTATTATTAACTTATTTTTCATCTTTAGGCTTGTAGCCGTAAACATTCAAGTTTTACTACTAACTTCCCAACTTCTTAACTTATCCAAATGAAAATCTTCATTCAGCGCAGAAGCCAGAAGCAATTCCCTCCCATGCAAAGGAATGACACACTCTTGGAGTCGTTTAATTTGGAATTAAGTTATACAAGACTACTCTAATTACCTGAGCAAGACACTGTTTGTCTGTGGCAGAGTAACCTCCCCTCAAGGCAGCTTCTATCTGGTTTCCTTTCTTTCCGACTCCTTCTAACTCATTCACAATGTTTTTTCCTAAGTTTTCAGCTACATAATCTGCTGCAGCATGCCCTCCATGCCCATCAATTACTACAAAAAATGCCTGTCATCAACCACCATCAATTTTATCTGTCAAATTTAATTAATAACAACATTCTCTATGGTATACGGATGGACCACAAAACTGGTGGAGAACACATATCAGCTCCTGAAAATCTGTTATAAGATATTATAGTTTATAAGATGTGACAAACTGTTTGATAAAATTTTCTAAGAAAGAGCTCATAGTTAAGGTGGCAAATATTACAATCTTATAAGCTATTTTAGAAAAAGTAAAAATTAATTTGAAAGTTTGTGAAATAATCGTACTCCTATAGGTTTAACCAGATTCCATTATTAACACATTCTAAACCCTATTAAGATCTTACTTGATGCAAACCCTTCAAGAAATTATTTTATTTTGCGTCCTGTAAATTCCAAAAAGCTCTCAAAACATGTTATAAGATGCAAAAGCTTATAACATGTTTTAAAGAAGTTTAATCACACACCGTCTAAACTGTACTCTGCACACAACACATCAAATAACCATTCTTGAACTTTGCACCTACTTTAATTTGTGCGAAAAGCTCAAATCCTTATAAAAGTTACTACTTACTATGTAAAAAGTTAATCCAGGTACAAATTAAATTTAGATCACGTACTTGTTTGGGGTCACCTGAAATATCAAGAACAACTGCATGTCTATCTTCCATAACCTCCCTTCTACCCTTCTTTCTTGCCAAGAAGAAATCTCTGCCCTTAATCACCTCTAATTCTTTCATACAATCCATCCTTTTCGCCTTGTCAATGAAATCCAAACCCCTCGGGACGACAAGCCGAGCCGGCCTCTTCCTCGATGGCTTAATTACTTCATCTGCAGGCTTCTTAATGGGACAAAAATCATTGCCTTTTACGAATTTATGAATCCCCATATGAGACAGATTCTTACATTGTTGTTCTTTGCGAGAAGATTCAATATGCTTGTTTGAGATGTCGGGTTTTTCATCTTTGACGAGAGGTCTACGGCAGAACCACCAGGGATACGATGGCGGTGGCGGCGGCGACGGAGAAGATTGTTTTGGTGGTGGCGTAATTAATAACGCCATACAAGGCATTCTTCTCAGGAGGCGAAGGAAATACAGAGCAATTGAGATTATTGATAATCGCAAAAAAGCTGGCCGTACACCGATCATTGTTGAAAAGCTGTTTGAATCGATCAATCGATTGAATATATACAAGAAAACCTAATGGAAAATGCATGCAGTTCTGCAATTGGAAAAGGGTTAATGGAATTGAAGAACAATGGTAGATTGTTTTCTTTGTTTGGGTGATGAAAAATGGAGGGATAGTTTTTTCTAATGATTCGTATGGATCGACGGGTCAGGGAGGAATACGAATGATGTTTTTGGCAGGTAGGTTTAACAGGTCAAAAATGAATTATTTATTAAGATATATATATATATATATAATAAGATGTGATGAATATTAAATTTGAATGTACGTCTAAGATAATTATAATTATAATTACCACTAATTTTTAATCATAAATTAGTGATTATATATATCGCAATATGATAATATGATAAACCAAAATACTAGCACCGATGTCAATTCATAGAGATGTAAAGATACATGCCATGTAAGTGGCATAATGCAATTGTAGATACAGTAAAATGAGTGCCATGCAAATTGTTTATTATCTTTTTCTCATTCTATTTCAATAATTTTCCATACGATGAAACGTAAAGTGAAATACGTACTAAAGTTACTTAATATATTTTGGTTGACGTCAACAATTTTTGTAACAATAATTAATGGTCGATTAAAATTTTTAAAATAAAACCAAACTCTATGACGTTCTTATAGTTTCAAAAGATAAGAGGAAGATATATATTGTCTAAACCTTAGGGTTTTCTAAAAGTTCTTTTGGTGGATGAAATTCACGAGGTTCAGTGCACATAGAATCGAGCTTATGGAACTTAGATTATTGCACATAGAAATAAAAGCGAAGAACCTTTTACTCTTAATTATCATGGATGTGGGGTTAATAAATCGTTTATCATCTTTTTAGGAGTTCAGTCAAATGGTACCATTGAAGATTTTTACATGTAATTCTACTAAATCTTAATGTATCACCGCTTTATTGGCGTGATTCATAATTTTTCATGAAAGTATGATGGGCTCCAATATGCCTGAGGAACTGCACAGATAGATTAGGCAAAGAAACTTTAATTTGATTAGTACATTAGTGTAAATCTGACAATGAACTCTTCTTCAGGAATAGCTCATCATTTTATTTTGTGGCTACCATCCATGAGAACAAAGATTATCAATGGTTCTCTCAGCTCGTTCTAATTCAAATACTATTTTTTTTTTCACTTTAACTCATCCCCTTCACATCAAATTACATATCTCATCTTTGAAAGAAATTATACGGTTTTATAATTTCATACATATATGTATAAAATTTGCAGTGTTATGATTCAAATTGTAAATTTCACATTGATGAAAAATTTCTATCATGCGAAAAAAGAGTTGCTATGATGATCTCTATTTTTCTTCGTTTAATCCATAAAAAGAAATAAAAAAAAAGAAATGAATTTTAAGATTCGAAATTGTGGAGTATATTTTCACATGGGCCTTAAAGTTGAGATGCAATGGGGCCTTAAACTATTATTTTGTAATTGAATAAGACAAAAAGAATAGGCCGACGTGGAGCTATGCAATGGGGCAAGATGTGTGTAGGGGAAACCCACCGGCAACGAATGGCCATTAGCCTGCGCCAAAGGATGCCCCAAAAATAAAACAATGCTATTTCACACATTGCCGTCCAATCTTAAATTTCCTCCTAAATAAGCAATCTTTCATGAACCTGTATCCTTCAAACATTTATGATTTTGTTTGTGCTAACAAGAAGGTGGAAAGGTGGAGGTCTCACAATTTTAAATTATGAGTAAGAATGTAATCTACTGAGCGGCGAGTGATAGTTTTGAATTTTTTTTTTTTCATTTGTAGTAGGAATTTGTTGAGGATTTTTTATTTATTTATCTTTATATCAAAGATAAATAATATATTGACTGAACATATTAATTTATTCTCTCAAGAAAAAGATATATATGATTTTGTTTACAGAACTATTTTTCTTTAATTTTCATATTTTTAATAATTTATTACATGTATATACATTAAGTATATATTTTTACATACAATTTCAAATGAAACATTATTTTATTAGTTTTCTTGTTATAGACTTATAGTATCAATATATTTCGAGCCCCCCTATGTAGAACAAATCCTTGAAAGCTATATCTAAATTTTATAATTTGATAAATAAAAGGATAATTACATCAACATTATTTGAAATTTAATTTAATCACAAAAATATCTCATGTGGCTTGATAAAAGTCCAACAATACCCACCACTTTCTGTCTACTTGACAAAAATTTAAGAAAATTTGTTTGGCAATATGATTAAACTTTCTAAAAATCTACCATAATTGATTTTTTTTTTTTTTTTTTTTTTTTGAAAAGGAGACGATTAATACATCAAATTCTTAATATTAATACATTAAATCAATAATATTCGAAATCAATAATTAAAATAAAAAATAAAAATCTCTAACCAATCTTCTAGTTCTATATAGAAGAAAATCAAATCCAACTACTAATATTTTTACCACACGTGTTTGGGGAAATTGATCTCATGATTAAAATATTATAAAAATTTAAGAACAAGGTTGATATTATAATTTCTCATGTCATGCGAGTGTTTACTTAATTGATCCCATAAATAAAATATGGTGGTTTTGGTATTGGTATTGGACCACCATCTCCAGAGATCCAAACACAGTAGAAGAGTAGTTGTAGTGACCGAATAGGACATCTACAATAAGAAATCGTGCTGAAGCGCATCACAGCATCAATCATCACTTACTCGAAAAAAAATAATAATAATCAGCCGCCAAAGACACACACACACACTCAGCAGAGGGACGCTGCACAAGCAATGGCATTCGCGTCTTCGCTATCACCATCTTGTTCTTTACCCAATCTTTCTTCGAAACCCAAGAAAATTGTAACAGCAGGGAACAAGATCCACCCTTTTTCTCTCCTTCAACGCCCTTCCATTTTCAGGTAATTGTTTTTGTTGGTATTGTATGAGAAGATTCAATTTTTCAGGAATGGGGTTCTTGTTTTTTGGTGTTTTTTGTGGACCTGTTGAGTGAGTCTGGTGGTTTAGTGCGTCAAGATTGGATTTTTCTTATTTGGGTTTTCGAAATAATGGATGAATACACTAGAGGTACTAACTAAAGATTCAACATTTGTTTGGATATGGTTTCTGGGCAACTTGTACTGTTTCTTTTTTTTCTTTTCTTTTCTTTTCTTTTTTTATTTTAAAAGACCATAGTGGAGCTACTGGAATACTTACTATGTATCAGGTTTGTTTTTACATTAGTATCAGTCTGGAAATGCATGCAATTATTGAAAGTTGAGCTGGTTTTGTTAAAAAGATTGATAATTATTTAATATGGTTTTTATCAATTTGCGATTCAATTTATGACCAAATTATGCGGTTGCATCATTGGCCGTCCGGGCACAGTTTTTGACATTACCTTCCAACTGAAGCGATAGACAGATATTGCTGGGTTTTTCAACTCACTTCTTGTTAATGTCCATATAATGTAGTAAAATAAAGATTTATCATTTGATCTCATGGGTATAATATAAATATGACTCTGATTTTTGCTATTTATGTAGTATAGTCGCTATTAGTTGCTTTTCTGGGTTGTAGTTTTTCTTTTATCGAAGAGAAAGAAAAAAATCAAAAGATGTGCTGAATGGAGTATCATCAAGCAGTTCGTTTTTCCTAAATGATGTTCAGTTTTCGGTTTTTATCTGTTCTAAAATTGCTTTACTACTGAACTTCAGGAGTTGCTGGGTTCAATTTTTGTAGTGGATTTTATCTCGTTTGTTTTTAACAATCTTGTTATGCATGCATTGCCAACTGCTGAAGATATATTTTCTGTTCTTGATCACAGAATAGGTTGCAGTTTGCAATTGCAAGGAAGGGATTCGTCAAATTTTAATCTTTTTGCTTCAGTTACTAGTGCAGGTTTCCCTGGATTCTTTTACTTGGTATATATAAGTAGAACTCATGAAAGTGTAACTTGTACTAACAAGCTAAAATTTCTGGATGGATAACAAAATCTCTAGATGTTTTGCTGGATCAAGCTGTGGAAGAAGTTCAGGTTCCGAAGGGAGACACTTGGTCCATTCATAAATTTGGTGGCACCTGTGTTGGAACTTCAGAAAGAATACGCAATGTTGCTAACATTGTCGTTAAGGATGAGTCGCAAAGAAAATTGGTTGTTGTGTCTGCAATGTCAAAGGTGACAGATATGATGTATGATCTCATACACAAGGCAGAGGCACGGGATGATTCTTACATAAGTGCGTTGGATGCTGTTTTAGAGAAGCACAAGTCAACAGCAATTGATCTACTCGATGGGGATGATCTGACTAATTTCTTAGCTCAATTGCATGAGGACATTAATAACCTTAAGGCAATGTTACGTGCAATATATATTGGTATGTCTATCTGTGGATAATGCGTAACACATGCTGGTTTAAGCTAAAATAAAATCATCGTTGCAAATAGTTCTGATCCTTTTTGTGAACAGTCTATACATCTAAGTGTTGAGATTGAGTTTGCTGAGTTTTCTCTTGCTGATAGAAGAACAAGTCAAAGTTTTAGCATCCGGCCTCGTAGTAATTTAAGTTTGTGGCATATGTCGATTTATGTGTACAAGCAACTGAAAAGAAATGGTACATCTCTCAAATCAACAGATCGTTGGCAGTTCTTTTTATGTTTTTGTCTGTGTCTTCTGTACAGTTTTATAATCTTCCTGCACTATGTTCGAGTTGGATTCACCAATTAACCCATTTTTGTAAATAAAGACTTCTCCACCAAAACTATGGGACCTACTTATATACATACATATTATACATACCTTCAGTCATGAATCTGATGGACTCATGCTTTGTCAACTAATTTTAATAATAATGACCAAAATTCTTGATGTACTGCAGCTGGCCATGCAACGGAATCTTTCTCCGACTTTGTGGCTGGGCATGGCGAATTATGGTCTGCTCAATTGCTTTCTGCTGTTATAAGAAAGGTGCTTCTTATCATTAGCCTTTTAATTTTATGAATCTCATTAACTTTGCGAGTTCTTTGTAACTATATATTCTTTCTTGATATTTTTCTCTTGGTTTTTGTAGAATGGGGTAGAATGTACTTGTATGGACACCCGAGATGTCCTTGTTGTAAATCCTACTAGTTCCAATCAAGTTGATCCGGATTATTTGGAGTCGGGCCGAAGACTTGAGAAGTGGTACTCTAAGAATTCATGTGATACGATTGTTGCAACTGGGTTTATCGCATCTACACCTCAGAATATTCCAACAACTTTGAAGAGAGATGGAAGTGATTTTTCTGCTGCAATTATGGGTGCTTTATTCAAAGCACGTCAAGTCACAATTTGGACTGATGTGGATGGTGTGTACAGTGCAGATCCAAGAAAAGGTTTGTTCTACTCATTCACATACTTTATCTGCTTAAGGCATTTCAAATTTTCTTTCTTTTTCTCCCTTCTGCTGTTCTTGCAATAGTGCACAAGTATTTAACATGTCGTTTTCACAAAATTTTCCATTTTTTTAACTGTGTTGCAGTTAGCGAGGCTGTGATATTGAAGAGATTGTCTTATCAGGAGGCATGGGAGATGGTAATACTTTTCTAGTACTCTCTGGTGTTAATGAATCTTAGGTTCTAACATTTTATCAATCATCAGTCACTTGTATCCATGCAGTCATACTTTGGTGCAAATGTGTTACATCCACGAACAATCATTCCAGTCATGAAGTACGACATTCCAATTGTTATAAGAAATATTTTCAATCTTTCTGCACCTGGGACAATGATCTGCCGACCTGCTTGTTCTGAAATTGAAGATGGAGACCTTGTGGAGTCTCCAGTTAAAGGATTCGCGACAATTGATAATTTGGCCCTTGTAAACGTTGAAGGGTGGGCTTTTAATTCATTGAATGATGATTTCTTGGGCGGCAATTTAATGTCTTATTTTTCTTTCTTTACCTTGATCAAGCTGTTAATTGCTATTATCTTTTGCAGAACTGGAATGGCAGGTGTTCCTGGTACTGCAAGCGCCATTTTTGGTGCTGTGAAAGATGTTGGAGCCAATGTTATCATGATATCCCAGGTACTTTTATCATCTTCCCTCTTCAATGTGTAATGTAACATTTCATACAAAATCTTATTGATCTTCTTGAACACAGGCTAGTAGTGAGCATTCTGTGTGTTTTGCCGTGCCTGAAAAAGAAGTGAAAGCTGTAGCCGCAGCTTTAGAGTCTAGGTTTCGTCAGGCCTTGGATGCTGGTCGACTTTCTCAGGTAGTTTGATTTTTCATAAGTGTGGGCACCATTACGTAAATTTATGTTGAAGTGTATAGCATGCATGGTATACGAATTATGCTGAGTATTTGATAGTGTGAATTACAGGGTGTTTGAAGAGATTTTACATATAGTTTCTTGATTATTTTGAAATTTTGCAGATTGCAGTTATTCCCAATTGTAGCATTTTGGCTGCAGTTGGCCAGAAAATGGCGAGTACCCCTGGAGTTAGTGCTACACTTTTCAATGCACTTGCCAAGGTTAGGAAACTTGCAGATCTTCAACGTTTTTCCATAGTTTAACCACCACTGCTGCAAAGATCTTTCTCTTAAATGTCTCAAGTCTACTTAGTTTCCTCGTTCAATAATGTGGCTTAAGTAACTAATCACCTTTTCTCATGATCCACAAAAGATATAGCATGCTCTTGTTTTATCTGCGGAGTGAATCCAATGGATTAGATTCTTAACCATGTCTTTTTACAGGCTAATATCAATGTTCGTGCTATAGCTCAAGGCTGCTCTGAATACAATGTCACTGTAGTCCTGAAACGAGAAGATTGCATAAAGGCATTGCGAGCTGTGCACTCAAGATTTTATCTATCAAGAACTACAATAGCAATGGGTATTATTGGACCTGGGTTGATTGGTGGCACGTTGCTGGATCAGCTTAGAGACCAGGTACTCATTGGAATGGACTTTTTTTTTCGTTAGTTGATTATTTTTTCAGCGTTTAAACATTATAATCTACATTTTTTTTTCTCTGATCTTTGTGTTTTGAGTTACGAATTGATGAAAATAATAGCTTCTGCGTACACTAATGTGGATCGTGTTGTATGCTTCAAATTAACTACGCAGGCTGCAGTCCTCAAGGAAAAATTCAACATTGATCTGCGTGTGATGGGTATTACAGGATCACGGAAAATGCTCTTGAGTGAAACGTATGTTTGTGAGTCTAAAGAATTATGCTTCATCCAATTATTTAGCATTGTAACTAGTACACATTGTCCACACATTATGTCTATAGCTTTAGACATGGCTCTTTAGTTAGACATGCATATTTCAAATTTGACGACCTTAAATAATTCTATTTGATGATTCTAGGGGAATTGACTTGTCGATGTGGAGAGATCTCCTAAATGAGCAAGGGGAAAAGGCGGATATGCAGAAGTTTGTTCAACATGTCCACGGAAATCATTTCATACCTAATACAGCCATAGTAGATTGCACTGCGGACTCCAATGTTGCAAGCCACTACCACGAGTGGTTGCGTCGAGGGATTCATGTGATAACACCAAACAAGAAAGCCAATTCGGGACCACTTGAGCAGGTAAATACTCGATACTACTTGTACACTCCTCAAAAGCCAATTATAGTAAAATAGACTCATTTTTGCAATTTTTGTATATCCCTTCATATCATATTTAGTTATGTGCTTTTAAGGGGCTATTTTATGGAGATTCTCTTTCCATTTAACAGTTGATGATTTTTTTGACAACTTTGCTCCCTTCTTGTTTTAATTCTTTGTGAATGTAGTATTTGAAGTTGAGAACTCTTCAGCGTCAATCCTACACGCATTACTTCTATGAAGCAACTGTTGGAGCCGGTTTACCTATCATTAGCACCTTGCAAGGTCTCCTTGAAACTGGGGATAAAATATTGCGCATTGAAGGCATTTTTAGGTTGGTACATGGCTATTTCCTTTTCTATTAACACTTTTCATATATAATATTATTTTTTAAGACAATTTATTGTTTGTCATATTTGAGTTTACTAGAAAGAATAAAAAAATGCTTCTACAACTCGTACACTGACTTCACTCAAAATGGTGCACATGCAGTGGGACCTTAAGTTACATATTTAACAATTTCGTCGGTGAACGAAGTTTTAGTGAAGTGGTGAAGGAAGCAAAAGAGGCAGGTTACACTGAACCAGATCCCAGAGACGATTTATCTGGAACTGATGTGGCTAGGAAGGTATAACCTGTTAATTTTTTAATTTAGCTCTGTGTTTCAACTATTGAAAAAGCCATCAAATAATTAAATGTCTTCTCTGA
Source organism: Handroanthus guayacan (assembly GCA_014898755.1). Taxonomy (NCBI): domain Eukaryota; kingdom Viridiplantae; phylum Streptophyta; class Magnoliopsida; order Lamiales; family Bignoniaceae; genus Handroanthus; species Handroanthus guayacan. Next base: position 2,565,706 of record JACFYI010003092.1, on the reverse strand, counting down.
AGTAACATGGATGTACCTCGGTCTTTGGTTAGAGATTCCCTCGAAAAGGAACTTGTTCATAGACGTACTTCCTTTGCAATGTGGAGATATTACGGGGTTTCTCATTGTTTTAGATTCCGTCAAGACCAGTTAGTAATCCATTTTTTGCGTTCTTAATTGTTGTTTTTTAAACGTCATCCAGCAAGAACAAGAGTTGCCACACTGAAGTTGAAAACTATGTAGCTGATATACGACCTGCCTTGATTTTACCCTGAAAGCGCCACCAATTTCATCTAAACGCCATCTTCTCTAAATGCATACTTAGTGAGATAATTAGCACTCAGTCAAAGGGTTTTCGTGGTGCAGGTGATAATCCTTGCCAGAGAGTCCGGATTGAAGCTAGAATTGTCCAATATTCCTGTTCAGAGTCTGGTGCCTGACCCATTAAAGGCAAGAACAAACCTAATTTTTACAATGGGGCTGCTCAATATAAGCACAATTTCATATCTGATGTGATTTTCTGATTCTTTATTTTCCAGGACTGCGCCTCGGCTGAGGAGTTCATGCAGCAGCTCCCTCAGTATGATCAAGACTTGGCAAAGCAAAGACAGGAGGCTGAAGCTACCGATGAAGTAAGCACTTCTTGCATTACCCTTGGCTGGAACTTCGAAACAAATACATAAGTTTTGAAGCATAATGAATCAAAATCATGAACAGAATATTGTTTACTTATATATTCGTGAACTCATGAAACTTTGAAATATATGAAGGTCTTGAGATACGTTGGAGTAGTGGATGTTGTCAACCAAAAAGGAACAGTTGAACTGCGAAGATACAAAAAGGAGCATCCATTTGCACAACTTTCAGGATCTGATAACATAATTGCATTCTCAACTCAGAGGTATGAAAAGCAACCATTGATCGTCCGTGGTCCTGGTGCTGGAGCTGCGGTGACGGCTGGTGGAGTATTCAGTGACATATTGCGCCTTGCATCATATCTTGGTGCACCATCATAAGTTAATTTCAACTACATGGTCATGAATGGAAGGCATAAGATGATTTTCGCTTGGCCTATTCATCTTCCTCCTCTTTCCGAGCCTGAGATTGTAGTTTTTATCTACTTTGCGCGTTATGATTCCCCTGGGATTTTGCAGCTTAGATAGTTTACTTAGCTATTGTACCAGAATGTTGCTTGCTGATTCATTATTCCTGTTAGTGTTGGAGTTTTTGAGACCCTGCTTGTAGTTGTCTAGTTTAAGGTGTATAAAAGAAGGTTGAAAAAAATGCAGAGCTAGCATTGCTGCAGAAATTACATTCATGAAATCTCAATTCGTTCTGTTTAAGGAATTACAGAACTATCATTTCTTGCTTTCTCAAGACAACAGAAATCACAGTGGTTTGTTTGTTCTAACCCACAGCGGCGTGTGCTAAGCAAGCTGCATTTATTTGATTTTGGGACCAAGGTAATACTTTCGGTCTCTGAAAAACCTCGTAATGTTTTCAGCTTTCTCAGTTGAAAGATCAGTATTCTCCAAGATGTATTCCTTTGATGCTTTTGCTATTGCTTCAATGGAACCAATGGCTTGATTGAGCTGCACAGAGGAGCCTAGTTTTAGTATTTTTAAGAACAACCATTGGTAAAGATAACAGATCAGAAGGAAGCAAAAAGTAAAGTGAAAAATCGGACGGGTGAATATATTATTACCGCATTGGCATCATGGTTATCTATCCCAGGAATGGAAGTAACTACTTTGATATAGATGTCCATGGATTGCACCGACTTTTCCCTCTAAAAGCATATTAAACATGTTAGGTGTACATTGTAAAGAAAAAGAATTACTTACAATAGCAAGAAAAAGGTTCAATCAACAAACCTCAGCTCTCAATTTTGCTATGGCATCTTGCCGCTTACAAACTGCAATAAAGTTTCTGGGATAAATATGCATAAAAGATTCTGCATAATCAGATATGGATATAACCCTACCTCCACGAGCATGTGCTACCTTTACAATCTTCTCAAATCCCATCTCCAGGTCTTGTACCGGAATGAAAGTTGGCCTGCCAAACTCCATGCCATATCTTAAACAAGCACATGTGTTAACCAAGTTTGCAGCATGATACTACGAAGAATTACGGTGGGTTAAACTAACTTGAAATAAGAGCGAGTGAAAGAGTCATTCTGATCCTTGGTTGGGAGGGTTACAACCACATAGAAGTGTGCAAACTGTCCCCTCAATTTCTGGATTCTATATCAAGTAGATGAAAGTTGATAAGAAACAAACAGAGCTGAAACAAACTTGGTAGAAGCTGGAACATTTACCTGCAGAAGATGGATGCAGTGTCCTCAAAATCCCAATTAGTCACAAAAATGAAAGCTACAGACAGACCTCCACAGTTAAAGATGAAATCCTGCAAATGAAGTAAATCAAAAGCCAAGCAGGGAGAGCACTAAAATTGTAGACGAGCTGAGCAGGGTACATACAGGAGCAATTGGCACAAAATTTAGCCGATAAGAATTTGCATCGAGGAAAGAGGAGACGAAGTTGATGAAGGATGGATGTTGTTTATCTTTCCATGTGGAACTCATAATGCAAACACCATTGCAACCTACACAAGATGCAAAACCGAACCTGGTCAATTATCAAACATCATAGAGTTGCCAAAGGATGCCAAAAGCATGCATAGAATTCAGGATAATGATCCTTAGCAACCAGCAAACAGATCTTGAAAATTTTCCATATGACCATGAACTTCAGAAAAATACCTAGAGATCATGGATTGAAACCATCAATAAGTCGGTTTCAGTTGGAAGGAACATACATAGCTCATAAACACCTTTACTCCTGTACGATTTCTTAATTCATCATTAGGAATTAGTTTCAGGCAAGCTACAAAATTTCCTGTCAATACAACACTTGCATGCAGGATGGTATATGCACTGACGCACTTGCGCCAATGCATAAATGCAAATGATAAAGTGTCTTATATTTGCATGAAATAGAAACAGGACTGATAAAGCTAATCATAACTCAATAAAAAAGCATTGATTAGAGCTATATCCAGAGCTAATACTAAAAATTTATGCAGTTTCCAAACAACTCAAATTTCTCAAAATCGCTCGATCATAAATCCGATTATAATTTTCAAGTGAAACATGATGAACTGTTGTTTTAGCTTTAATATTTCAAATTTAAGTTAATTTAATGCAACAGGACGCTCAAATCCAAAGATAAAGCTAATAAGAAGATAATGAAAAATTCGGTGTTCAACAGAATATGAAAGTCGAACATTGAAGCAAAATCAACTAAAGAACAAATTAAACAAGAATTAGATTATCGTAAGCAAAAAAATTACCTGAAGTTGAAAAACTTGAAGGTGTTGATTCTCTGTAGTCTCGCACAGAGTGCATGTTCACAGCAGAGTGAACTTGACGAAGCAGAGAGCAGAAAAAAAAAAAAACAAGAGAGAACTAAAATGGAAATGAGAGAGAGATCTATTCTTATGGAATTGGAATGGCCGAAATACATGCATCGAATATACGTGCATATACGTGCGTGATTGTGTGTTTTTCTGTAAAAGAGGCTGGAAATACCGATTACTCTTTCATGAAAGTGTCACTTGCTACTAGCGACTTTACGGATTTACGGTGAGCCCACGTTTCTTGTTCAGCGCAAGGAGAGTCCTAAAAGGGAAAGAAGAATCGCGATCTTTCCAGCCACGATTTTGCAAAGCTATCACCTATGGGAGGAAAAATGCCCAGCTCAGCCGTGAACTCCACCACCACCACCACCACCACCACCAGTCCTCGTCCCAGACGCCTCTTGTTTGACCGTCGCTACGGTTGGGTGTAAGAATTTTCTCCGTCCTTTCTATTCTTTTACCTTTTTTACTTTGTAATTACTATTTACCAGTAATTTTATTGAATTGCAGGTTGGATGAATGGAAAGAGCCATCCGAAGAAGCCTTATCCGGTGGCCGTGGAATGTAAAAGTTTTGCATTTATATATACATGTGTATATATATATATATATGCATATTTTCAATTTTTTGCCATACTTTTCGTTGGGTGAATCAATAACCAGCCCAAATTTACAGGACAGCTGCTTTGTTTGTAGTTCAATAAGCTGCTGTGTATTCACTTGTGATAAAATCTCTTTTCTTTTATTTTTTTAATTTGAAGGTTCTGCATTGTGCCCCTAGCAAAAGAAGTGTTTAAGAAGGCATCAGAATCGGTAAAATTGCATTTCCTGTCTATATGGTCGTTGAGCTAAGTTAACAAAGTTTTCACTTTATGTATATTTTCAATGCAATGATACTATTACTTTCATTTGCTTTGCAATTGTATTGTCCAAATAGCGAGTTCTCATTCTTCAGCATGCGGGTGGTTTTTCAATTTTCAATTTATTGTAGCTTTTTGAAACTGTAGTTTCTGAGTGATGGGTGGCTGGCATTTAATCTAAATGTCCATTGTGAAGAAGATAGAAAATCTGATTTGATTCTTTCTGTATTTCTATTGGATAACCATGTAGAAAGTTTCTTTGAACTGTTAATGCTTATACAAATAGAACTGGTTGCTGGCAGTTCTTGTATGAATAGATTGTGAAACTATGAAAGTTAAATTCTTTGTAGTATGAGAAAGGAAGGAATCTCAGAGGCTTAGTTTGATTCGAGTCGTTTAGGGCTTTGTTCAAGGTGCCGTAGTTTGGTAGGGACTAGGAAGTGAGTTAGCTTGGCACCAGAGTATGAAAGATTATGTACTTAACTGAAGTGGAAGATTAGGACCAAGTAGCTTTGTTATGTGCAACTTAGTAGCTTCCTTCTTCGTATGGTGAATGAGATTTGCGTCTTCATTTGCTTATTGAATCGGATTATGTGTATTGAATCTGACTTGGCTCTAATCTTAAAACTCAGTCCACTTGGTCTTGGTTATGAATCTGTTCTTCGCCTCTTGTTCTCCTCTTTTATCTTTAGAAACTACATCCTCCTCTGAAGCTATAAATTTGATGTACGGTTTATTGCATATGAAGTAAATTTTATTGTACATCCCTACTGGCACGTCCGTAACTTTGGCGCACTTCCGTAACTTCGGGGCACTTCCGTAACTTCGGGGCAGTTTCTCTTATCTGCTTTCCAGTTACCCCGGTTTTTGTCATATATGTGCGACTTATATGAATATCGTAATAATCCTAGATGTTAAGTTTGGTATGTGCACTAGCATAGAATTCCACGAGTACAAATAAATTGAGATTGTAGTTGGATCCCGTTCTGATAGATGAACCAAAATCCGGGATGTATTGCTGCAAAAGTGCGCTGATATATCCTCTTATCTGCTTCTTTACAGATAAACATTGTTGCAAGCTCCACACTGAATGTCCTTGAACGACCTGAATTGCTTTCACCCAAAGTTGTTCAAGCTACTCTCAGTGATCAAATGCACAAAATTACATCTTCACTAGTTATGATGGCACCCAAAAGAAATATCAACAGGGAAGCGACTTCTTGCTTATCAGATTTGCCGAAAGAAAACAACGGATCACATACGGAACGAGTGTAGACTGGTAATTGTTTCTGATGAACTAAAAGTATGAGTATATTGAACATTGTTGGCATAATATTATCAGTGTCAGTGTTCATTCTGCCTTTCATCTCTTACAAATTATGCTTTACATATAGTGGTGCAGCATTTTGGCTTCAGACTATTTCCATTTACACTAGCAAAGAAATGTGAATATTTTCAAGAACAAAGGTGTTAGTGGCATGGTACATTGTAGTTCAATGTGTAGCATCTTGTGAATGAAAATTAAGAAATGAACTTATTCAAGCTTGATCACTTTCCATGGCTTTAGATCTTATCTCATGTTTTATTTATGAGACTAGATTTTACTTATTCACAGGTCCAACTCTTTTGATCTACAGTATTTGTTTTTCTGCAAACTTGCACTGATTTTAGTCACTTCGACCACCTTTTATGAGGACTTATGAGAATCACTCATTCTTCCAAAATTATAAAATAATTATATCGACTTATAATTCTCTATTTTTCGTTTGTGTTTGCATAGTGAAAGCAATTAGTTTACAAGATTTGAAAATCATTGTTAGATCTTCAAATTGCATCAACCAATTTGATCACAAAATAATAACCAATAGATAAAAAGTAAATGTCAAAATATCTCCCGATGGATAGAAAAGCAAACGCACGCAAATATTTATGTGGTTTGACACATTTTGCTTGTGTCCATAAGAACTTTAGATACACAAATCCAATACCAAAACCTTTTGTATGCATGATCACCGGGGGCAAACGACAACTTCCTTATCCTATTATATTGCCCTACTTGTAATTTCACAATGAAGTATTCTTAAGTATTACAAGTTTCTCGATTTTCTCTAAAATTAATAAACCTAATAGAAAATGAATCTTATTCTACAGTACGTATAAGATAAAATCAAAATAATTAAAGATTAAAAATCCTAGTAAAAAATTGACTCTAGTAGCATTGTCAAATATTAACACTCTCATATCCCTCAATTCCTCAAAGTTGTTTTAATTTTACATAAATTTATCCTTTTACTTCATGGCGTGTTGAACTCTTTAAAGGCAAAAATTATATATTAATCAATTATTATTATAACATAAAATTTACTAAATAAAACAATTTCAAATACATATCTTTTCAATTTAAATAGGTAATATTCTTGAATATTTATAATTCAAGGAACGTTGTAAAATTCATCCTTCCAAATTCCAAGTCATCATCACAAAAAAAAAAAAAAAAAAAAAAAAGGAAAAAGAGAAACAAATGGAAGTCCACGTGCAGCAATATCCAACACAATCTCATGTATCATCCTCAACGTCCCAGTATGCTCTACTCAAATACTCATCACACTTCCCATATAAAATCTAAATCCACTCCCATTCACAAATAAAAGACCCATCAAAATATTTAACCGAATTACAGAATCTTATAGAATTTTTGTATGTGAAAAAAAGAAAGATATTCACATCGTTGCAATCTTTGCTTCGGAATCGGAACAATACCAAAAGTAGATTCTCATTCAAACGAGTTAGAGCCATATAGAAAAACAGGAAGAATCCAGTCAGAGAAAAAACAAGAAAAATAAAGCTAAAAGGAAACAAATTCAGTGTTGTTTGTAATTATCCCTTATCAATATTCAGTCCTAGTGCTCCAAATAAAATGCCCATCATTCCTTTAACTAGAACAGCACCACCAACGCCACCGTGCCTCAGCCTCTATTCCTCCACCGCCTCTCTCCGGCAAAGGCCAAGCTTTCACTTCTCTTTATTTAAGCCTAAGCGCTTCCATTTCTTCAAGCCGTGCTCTTCACTCAAAGAAACCAAGAAACAAGAGCAGCGAACGCTTTCGAAAGCTCCAAGCAATGCGCCCCAAAGCCTTAGGAGAATCTTGAATTTCAATCCGAAAGGTGAGAATGATGAAAATAAGGAAGAAGATGCGATTGAGGGTGGGGATGGAGATGCTACTGCTGTTAAAGGTACAATCTTGGCTGGGCTTCTGCTTGTAGGTGTTGTTGGTGGATTTGCGACTGTTGGATATATATACAAGGATCAGATCAATGCTTTCTTGAACCAGTTCTCTGGCTTCATTGAAGGTGATTTCTTGTGAACTTCGTGGTTCAAATATGTCGGCTTTCTTCAATATGAGTTCAAAGATTTGATTTTTTTGACTCTTTTGCTTGATTTCTGTTGTGGGCAGAAGAATTTTAGCTGAAATGCATATTGTAGTGAGTAATCTGGGGAGAATTTGATAAAAATGGAGGTTTAATTGGTTTGATTCCATCCCATAGCTTGGTAAAGCTATTTGAGGATTTGAATAATGTGTAATGGATAGTTTTGAGTGGTGGAAAATTAATACAAACTGTTGCTCATTTCAGTCATTTTTGTTTGAAATTTAATGTGAATTGAAATGAGTTGCCAAAATCACTGCGGTTAATTTGAATAAGCTTTATGTTTTGGGTGTTGGAATGAGAAAACTTTCAGTAGTCCTTAGAGAAGTTACAGTCCAAACTTCATAGAAATTTTATAAAATAAAATCTAAAATCTAGGAATTGGAACTCAACTTCTATTTTTACACTACTTGACTGCTTTTCTTTTTTGTGATTGTTTCATTTGTGTTTCAGTATTGTTTCAGCTGTTATGCCTCTTGCAGCTTATATAACTATGTGACAATGAAAAATATCCGAATTTCAATTGTGTCATCCAACTTCACAGTAAATTGTCTGTTAAGCATCTGAATTTATAAAACAATGAAAATTGTTTATTTCTTTCCAAAAGATCTCATTTCTGAAGTATCTCTTAACAGTTATTTCTTCATTGCACATAGTAGAATATTTTGTTTTGCCCCTCTGGATTTCTGCGACAAGCTTTTTAATCATTTCATATTCTTTTGTTCCCTTTGTCTGTTTATGTTTAAAGTGATATTCTCCCTCAAATTCCTCTATGTTTGTTCTTTTTCAGGTTATGGGCCAGCTGGATATGCTCTTTTCGTTGCCGTTTATGCTGGATTGGAAGTAAGGAAACTCTCTTCTCAAGCATATAATGTTGGAATCTAGTTGACGTGATAAAAACTTACCATATTACTAGTTAAATACTCTCAAGTTTCTCACATAGTTGAAGTCGATGATATAGTGATGCAAGTTGTTATTTGCGCTGTAGATACTTGCAATACCAGCCATCCCATTGACTATGTCTGCTGGTCTTCTGTTTGGTTCAATTACTGGAACGATCATTGTCTCGATAAGCGGCACAGTAAGTCTACAGTCTGTGTGAATAAACTTAGGGTAACCCAAAAAAATGGGTACTTAAGTTCTGTTCCTCCCGTTTCAGGTGGCAGCTAGTGTTGCATTTCTAATTGCCAGATATTTTGCTCGTGAGCGCATTCTTAAGTTAGTGGAAGGAAACAAGAAGTTCCTTGCAATAGACAAAGCTATCGGAGAAAACGGTTTCAGAGTTGTTACTCTTCTCCGTTTGAGTCCATTGCTTCCTTTTTCTCTTGGAAATTACCTGTATGGACTTACATCTGTCAAGTTTGTCCCATACGTATTAGGAAGGTCAGCTTCTTCCTTTTCCCATAATCTCATTCATATTTATTTCCTTTAATCTCGGTTAAACAATTGGGGTGTGCATGATTTGTACCATTTTCAAGACAAAGCTTGTTTGTTTTCCCCTTTCCCAAGCGATATGTATTGACATCATGGCACAATATTTTTGGGGCGCTTAACTTTTCAAGTCGCTACAATAGCTAAACTCATAAAGAACTTGTTATCAAAACAAGTACTTCTGCGATAATGAATCTTGGATTTCATGACAAAGCATCCAAATTTGTTTCGTTATACATTTCCTATATGTTTGCTGGTTGTTTATATCAAATAGTTTCATTGATTGTGATGAATGGTGTTATGGTAGAGACACTGTCTAACCTTATTCTTCTAATAGGAAATATAACTGTCTTGATTTTGTTAGTTTAGATCCTTATAACGATGTACATGAGAAGGGTTCTAACTTCTTACCCTAAGGTTTTTGCAATATCAAGCCTATTAGACCTAAGTTTACTTAAGCTAAGCTTCAATAATCATCTCATAATATATATATATATATATATATAAAATTTTCCTAGTGTTGCTAAACGCTGAGAAAATTTTCTTTATGATCTTGTACCTCACAGTGTACTCATGTGGATGAAGTTGTATGAAATTATGGTTAGTGCATTAGACGTAGACAACTATGGTTTGATTATGTTATGTGTTATTAGCATGATTAATAACTATTAAATGCAGCATATCTCCTGATTTGGATTCTTTAATGTTGTTTGTGCAGTTGGTTAGGTATGCTTCCCGGAACATGGGCATATGTGAGTGCCGGCGCATTTGGTCGAGCAATAATTGTGAGTATTCACTCATTTATCTCTTGAACTATGGTTTTGATCTCTTACATTTATTATCAAATCTCAAGTTTGCTTTGCTTAGCTTCCTACTTGATAAGCTCAGTCTAGTAATAGTCGCCTATTTTCAAGTACTCTGTGTGCTAGTTTGGATTTATAAATGGGATTGTTATAATTGCACTTTTCACCATTGCTCTGATAAGCCAATCTTATATTTGGAATACAGGATTAAAAGTTAGGATATAATTACTATGATTTAACGTTTAGTTGGATTCTCCAATGAGCCAGTCAAAGGCCCCGCCACGGACTCGTTCTCTATCGGAAGCTACATCTGATGTCGAGCCTATAGTTAAATACTTGTTTCTCAAATACCAAATACTTGACCAAACCCTGATGGATTAGTTAATCTGGGTGTATTAATCACAGCATAATTACGTCAACACCTCCTTAGGTTTGCTTCAATCATCGAAAGAAACACCTCCTGTGATATGTGAAATTATAGTAATAGTTTAGTTGAATTCAACGGAGCCTGCTTAACATTAGGACTAGAAACCTTGAAAAGTTGAGTATGTTTAACTAGAAGGGGTCTTCTTCTAATATTTCAATCAATATGTTAAAAGATCTCTTCTGGTTCATTACAATTTTCTTGGTATTCAACTAATGAGAAGCTTTGGCATAAGCTAATGGCTCATTTTCCTCGTTGTGGAATCTCTCTAGCAAGACGAATCTGAAATGGGGTTAGGCGGAGGGAACGGGCAGCTTTGGACGCTCGGACTAGGGCTGTTAGCAACGGCTGTTGCAGCAACATACGTTACACGGCTAGCTAAGGTAAAATCCTACTGCTGCACAATAGTTCTCTTATACATAGAGTTTGAAGTTGAAATATGTTCATTGAAAGTGATTCTTGTTTATGATGCAGGATGCCGTTAAAGACATTGAGTAGACGTTGGAATACGAACGTTGTCTCATAGTTTGTTCGTCTATATAATTTTGACATGTATAATTCATTGATACATCACCTCATCATGTAAATCAAAATCGACATGGTGGATTAAAATTTAATCCTCTCTCGTTGCATCACTATATAAACTGATACATGTGCAGGTTGCCGGGTTATATCATATGCTTTTGATTGAGTCTGCAGTTTTCACTGTAGTTTAAGGTTCTCCCATAGGTTTCAAACTCGTTGCAAAATTATTTTGATCTTCTTCTTTTTCCTCCATAGGTTTTAAATTAGTTGCAAAATAATTTTAAAATTTAAAATTTTCAATATTTTTTGTGCATGTGTAAATTCGACTTTTCTTTAATTCCCAACAAAGAGAAGATGGTAATAGATATGATAAGCTTGATTTTACGGTAGTGTTTATGAAAGTCTTTCCTTTGCCTTTTCTTAGTGGAAAAGGAAAATCGGTTACTCCTTAAATATTGAAGGCAATGATTCCACCCAAAAAAAAAAAAAAAAGAACGGAAAAAAGGGCAGGGAAGTTATTTTGAAGTTGCAAGTCTAATTTCTATGAATTATAGTCGTATGTCACTTGATGTAAGGGTAAATTGCAATTTACTTTTTGTGAACGAATGAAGAAATGACAACAAACTCTCTCATAAGAAAATAATAGATATATGTTCATTTATATTTTAAAAAAGATGCATTTTATGGTTATATTTTAAAAGAATATAAGAATGTTTGATGTCTATTATTTTTTTGATAGAGATTTTGAGCCAATTTTTTTACACAAGAGAAAATGTAATTTACGCTGTAATTTAATTATCTTGACATTATGTAGCAACAATGTCGATAACTCCGCTATAAAATAATTTGTGCGGCTAAAAATTTACGTGTCTGAATATTTTTCATTTTAAATAATGATTAATGACCAATTAGAATGACTGAAGAATTTTTATAAAAGTCAATAAGCAAAAATTATTACAAAGTATATAAGTCAATATTCTTAATCGGACGCCGCCCAACCTAATTGATATTTTGTCACAATTCAATTTTACGCAAAAATTACAAAGAATAATTTCCTTGGTCTACCGCTGTTCTATAATTTTTTTCTCATGGTTATTTTTCTCAAAATCAATTTGCGTAGATTTAGATCAAATTTTTAAATTTAATAGTTTGGCAAGCTCACATGCAGCTATGAATGTATACATATGTAAGAAAAAAATTTCTCGAAGTTGAGTTCCATTGGAAAATTTCACCATTTTGCTGAAATTCTCGCCCACGAAATCCACGAAGCCCCCTGAAATTTTTGGAGTTTGCAGAATAAGGAGGTAAGCACCTATGGCTACTCCGATTTCCGTCTCGCCGCCATCGAATTTTCGAAGCTGACGGCTACTGCATATCCCTAATTGGTCTTGATAAAAAATCGTTTTTTCTTTCTTTTCTTTTTTTTTTTTAAAAAAAAACTTTTGGAGGAATTTTCTTTGATATTCTATTGGCGGTCTCGTGGTTTGCTTCTGCAGTAGTACTTGTGGTTTGATATTCATTATTTTATTTCTATTGATGCATTTGTTGTTATTGGGTGGACTCTTGTCTTAGGTAATTGGATGATACTGAGGAAACGTTATCATTTTGGGATTAATTGGTTTTTAGTTTAAGCATTATCGAGATGTCAGCATGACCTCATTGTTCATTGCAATTCTGCAGATGAATTAGCTGTCTGTTATCCGTTTTATCATATGGATAAATGTGAAATCGCGACACAGATCAGTGCATGAACCCCTATCTTGTTAGAATGATTATGTTTTGTTAGCTGTGCTGCGATTCAGAAACTTGTTTATTTTGTGGAAATTGGAGTGGAAAATGATTGATTGGTTTTAACTGTTCATGGGAGTTACTTTCTTGCATTTTCTTGCTTCACCACTGGGGATCCAGTTCAATTAATGCAGTAGACGTATTGGAAATTTTGTGATGGCTGCCGGAAGCAAATGGTAGCTGGAGGTGAGACCTCCTTCAGATTTTTTGGATGTTCATTAGTGTGTAGTGATTTTTTTGTGTTTCAACTCTCTCGGTTCCCATGAATATCAATTTGCAAAATGATAGGTGGTCTCTTTATGTTTAGCCATATGGTTCTGCCATAAACTCTTTGTTCTCTTGTTCCGGGATCACTAGTACAAAACTTTTGTAACCGTATGGATGCTATTATTCACTTGTGTATATTTCTAGCTTACACATGCTACTGAAATGGAAGCACCATGGCCCTTATATAACTAAGGTGTGTCCTTACAAATTGTAGAGAGCACAATGTAGGAACCTAAGCTTGGTTTAGAAATGCACATTGCAAAGCATAAATTCAAGTTGAATCGTATTACTGTTAGTTGGGAGAGGAGTGGAAACCACAGGCCAATATATACAGCCTGCATTATGGAAGGTTTTGCTTATGGTTGATTTTGTTTAAGTTCGATATTTCTTTCAGAGGGTCCATCAACACACTAAAAGGTCGAAGAAGGCCAACATTTCTGTTAGCAAATAGGGGGTTTCCAGGACCATCGCCAACTACTTATCACTTCGTGGGTTGTAATTGCTATCTTATTAGGTTCAGCTAAATAGCTGTTCCAAACCCACAAACCATTCCGATTGAGGGTCTGCATATGGTTCTGAATTGTTACTGTTTCCAAAGAGGAATTTTGTCACAAATTATTGTTGTGTGTGTGCTAGTATCCCGTCCTTTTTGGTTTGCCAGTTTTTTTTCCTGTCATTTCGTTACAGAGGAGGATGCGACTTGTCTGCTCTCTTCCCCTTCGTGCCATTTTGATTGTCTTGCATATATATCCTGGCCTATTTTGAAATACAATTAGTTTTAATATCGCGTCTTTACACTTTCTGTTTCAGATCGGCTTCTTTTCTTGAACGGGAATATTTACAAACAATATATCTTGAGAAAGACTTTGCAATGGGAACTCCAAGTAAACCAAGGCTTTCAGGGATGCAGAAGCAAGTGCTTGCTCTATATAGAGGATTCTTACGAGCAGCACGCTCCAAATCCCCTGAAGAACGTAGCAGAATCGAGTCAATTGTATCAGCAGAGTTTCGCCGCAATTCCTCACAGGTAGATCGCAAAAATTTTCAATACATTGAGTATTTACTTCGACGGGGTAAAAAACAGCTGGATCAGCTAAAGAGTCCATCTACTGTTGGTTTTTCATCCTTAAATGTTCAAGTTCCTCAAACAAAAAGATCTTAAATTACATTCTATCATCATTCCTTTTCTTTCTTAATGTTTTTTCACCATTTACTGGTGTAATATATTATTCGGATATGATACATGTTTTTACCAACTGGGCTCAACAAATTGACTCTTATATTCGCTGTTAGGCTACCTACTTATTACGTTAACATCTCAATGTTCTTGCAATAATAACGTCATTACATGCGTATATATATGTACATTCATCGAATCATAACATCACTTTACCAACTAAAGTGGTGTAAAAGATGCATCTTTTATTGAAAATTCTTCAAGTCACTTAAATCCCTATCAATGAATTTGTGTTGTACACATTTTTATTACAATAAGTCAATCATTTTTCATCTATGTTTTTTTTTCATCTATGTTTTAACTTATGCATCTTCTTTTCGCTGTGATCATAATATTCCCTTGATCTAAGGGAGAATTTTATTTTTAGTGGAGCTATTATATAATTAAATAACTAATGATCGAAGTTAGGTCTATTGGGCAAGCTATAATTCTAGATATATTCCTATTATTCGGTTAATTTCCAAATAATTAAGTATGCCGTGTCCGTACTTCTCAAGGAAAGCAGCTGGAAACCATAGTGCTATAAATTAATCAGGCTTGTTTGGGGAGAAGAAGGAAGGATTTGATGCCATTTGGTATATATTCTTCTATAAAAGACTTACTATTCATATTTTTGCTAATATTTAAATACAGAGGCAGGGAAAGATTAGTTAATCATGTACTTTAGTACACTTTCTTCTATATTCTCCTTCGGATATATTTTTTGAATTTTTACTCTATAGTTTCTTCCTTAAGGCTTCAAATGCACTTTTTCTCCCCTAAAATATTTTAAAAAATATTCGTATACATATATATCAATTATATATATTTTCACCCATCAAAACAATTTTATATATTTACTCATTAAAGAGATATATATATATATATATATTACCATTATGCAGAAGCAAATCATTGTATCAATAAAAAGTATATGTTTGTGCCTAACTTATTATTTAATCTTTATATTAATATAAATAGTTACTCCCGTGCAGATTTCCCTTCATGTATTGCACTTTGTACCTGTTGTTTTATTTTATGTTTTATTTTCTATTTCATTGCATGGACTCGTGTCAAGTGTATGGCACTCATAATTTTATGTATTTAAAAGGAAATATTTAATATATTTGGTATGAATTTGTGCAATGAAATAAGAGATGAAATGTTGTTTTGCAATAAGAGATTCCAATTGCATGTATTGCTACCTAATGTTGTGGAGGGATCTACTTCTATTTCCGCATACATACATCCTGCTACTATATATAGTAATTGCAGGAATTTTTCTTGTAGCTCACATCTTCGAGTTTTCGTAATTATATCTTATATTATAATGACTTTCATGTCATTAATAGACCTAATCAGAGTATTATGAGGAGCTACTTCAGCTCTTGCTTCAAAATACATTAATTAAGAGGAATTAACCTATGCCACAAATTGAATCAAAATTAACATTGAACCTCTCCTGTTAACTCGAAACTGTGAGATTCTTCTATAATACTATTTGTTAGATATTATAATGGGAGCCCAAAATCATTGTAGAGTCATATATGGTAGGTGTTAGCCCCTTTTGACGTCGGGTAACTTTGACACGGCGGGTTCACTTGTCAATGGGCGAAACATGAGGGTTTGGCCGAAGAATTGTGGCAGCGGAAGCAT
>JACFYI010003092.1:2528267-2549813 GCA_014898755.1 Handroanthus guayacan | reverse complement strand
CTCACAACTCAAGTACAATGCGTGATTTACCTTAGAAAACGTGGGTTTTCAGATAGGGAAAGCTTGAGTATTGTGTGAAGGCCTTGGTCCCTTGTACTTTGAAATTGAGGAATAAAATAACAAGATTGGGAGTGATCCCGTAAACTCACTGTGTCAAATACATATTGTGCGTTCGTGACTTGATTGTGTGCAAACTTCTCTCAAACTCTCAAAAACACAAAGTACCCGTCGGGCGGATTAGTTAGGCTGACTAGTCATTGGGGCGACTAGGCCGCACAACGGATGATTTTTGGGCCGAAAATTTGACTAAGTATAAACCCCCTGTGACAGTAGGGCACTTGGTCAGGATTTTCTGTTTTAAAATGACATTTTTATGCAATAAATACTTCCCAAATGTAAAATTTATTTTCTTGTAAAAATATAGGGTTTTAGACGTGGTACATTGGATATATATTTATGTAATGAAATAAGAAATAAAATAGAAAATGGAACAAAAGATCAAAGTGAGAAATCCTCATTGGCGTTTGAAGAAAGGCCATTAATCCACCAATTCCGACCATGGAGAACAAAAGATATTAAAATCGCAGGGACTTGGTGATAGTAAGGTTCTGAGAAAGGAATTAATCCACCAAGTCCGACCGCAAAGAACAAAAGATATTAAATTTGTATGAACCCTGGAAACATGTAGTACCACTTACTTTTTTAAATTTTAATATATATATATATATGATTATTCAAATACTTTACATGAAAAGACATATATAATAAAAAATATCTCACATGGATAATTAAATGTATTTTTTACACTCTCGCACATATCACAATATACATCTTTGCAATATATATTTCTTCATATTCATAAAAATATATATATATATATATATTTCTTCATAACATAATATTCTTCTCAAATCACATTAAAACAAAGGATAATTACCTCATCATGCATCTATTGTGATTTGGTCTAATTATATAGACGTTCGTTATGTACTGAACTCATTGAAAACTTAAAGGAGCTTGTGTATATAATTCAATTACATCCTTTAGAAATCTATAATACTGATTAAAACATTACAAGTATACTCTTAATTTACTAAACTCCGTTAGATTTTCCATTCATTGAACTAATTATAGGGGTGCAAATCATTATAATTTTCAAATCATGGAGGATGTTTCTATGATTATTAGGTCTAATCTCAGGAAATGTTTATTGTAATTATTCTTCAAAAAAAAAAAAAAAAAACCCCACCAAACACGATGAGTATAACTTGATGGTAATGCCTCCGAATATATGCATTTGCATACTCCAATTAATTTAATTAGCAACATATGGATAATTTAATCATAAATAGTTGGTAAAGAATTAAACTTTTTGAATTAAACTTTTTGCATATTAATGTACGTAATGAATTTTCCCCCCTAAAGATGGTGGAGTGAGCATCTGAGTTGAGGCTGCTTTTGTGATTGATTCTCGTGCCAAAATGAAAGTCTTATAAACTCTTTAGGTGAAAAAGCATTGGCTTCTGGTGTGGGAATTTAACCCACCAAACCTTTTTATGTGTAATTTTTCAAGATACTCCATGCCCATTGGTTGAAAAAATATGAGAATATTAATAGAAAATAATAAGGTTTCATAAAAAAAAGAAGAATCTAGAAGAGTGCATGAAAAGATTTTTGGCCTGGCTTTATCCGTTACTAGAAAATCCACCTTAGACAGCTGGCTTTTTCAAAGATTTTGATCTTTTTTTTAATCATGATCATATTAGTTACATATATAATATATATATATATATATCTAAGCAGCTCTTTGTGGTGATGGGATGTCATTGATTCTTGATAAAAAGGGGGATTAGGTCACTCAAGTATTGAGTTATTTGATCATATGTGAGATTAAAATCACAATTCAATCCAAAATTATCGTCGAGCATGTAGTGTGATACGTATTATGTCCTGGGTAAAATTTTGGAGTAGAGGGTGCATTAATTAAATAATTGTACCATTTTTAGACCTGCAGTATGCATAAATATCTTCTCTTGATTAGTGATATTGTTTGGACATGTTAATCACTTTGGATCCTCTATTCCCATTAATACTTCATTTTCTATTTCATTGTATAAATGTCTATTAAGTGTAAGAAAGATTTAACACACTTGTCATGTATTTTACGCAAGAAATACAAGACGAAATGCTGTTTTAGAATTGGGGATCCTGATCTCGTAAATTAATAGAGTTGTCAACTTTATGGACATGTGGTTGGTTAGGGGGTATTTAAAGAAATTTACTCCATTGCATTTTAAACAAGAAGAAAGAATCCCCAAAAATAAAATAAAATAAAATAAAATAAAAAAAGAAGAAGAGATGGCAGTGTATATTTGTGTCTATCTCTAATATGAAATCAAGATAATACAATCTTCGATATCTTGGGTTATCAGCCTCCAATCACATGACCAAATAAAATAAAAATCACAGAACTACTAATAATATATGATTATATCAAAGGAAGAAAAATATGATCATAGTTTTGAATTAATGTTATATTATGGAATAACCAAACACAATATAATGTTTTGCTTGGCATGGGCCGAAGGGGATGAAGTAGGCTCTTTTATAACCATTTTAAATCATCCCCGTTCCAATTCATATTTCATTTCATAAATAAATATCAAGTGCATTGCATATTTATAAAAGATATTCAATACAACGAGGTACACTGGCAATATACATCCGAACATACATGTCTAATGAAATAAGTATTGAAACATGTGTTAGAACATATGATACAGTGACCTGCTCCAATCTTGAAATCGAAATTTTTTGGATGAAGTGGCATATTAACCTTTTCTTAAAATTCCCTCCTAAGAGGGTCGAGATCATGGATTTAGTTCCATAGTAGTAAAAGAAAGAACACACACATTCACATTATCTTATCAACTTGGTTAGTAGGTCGGTAGATTTTATCCACATGAGAAGGGGAAAAAAAATGGAAAAGAAAAATTCCCAAAGAGAAGCTAGAAAGGGGGCATGATTGACAGGAAAAGGACAGGTCCCTAAAGTTGGCTGCTGGTGGATTGAGGCGAAGGCAAATTAACCACCATGCATGGATGAGGGAAGGACCATTAGACCACACATCTTCATGTGATACCATGTGAGCAATTCAATATAATTCACGACATGTGTGTGTGTGTGTGTAGGGGTACTATATATCTATCTATATATATTATCCATAAATGAAGTAGCAAGAATGAACTGGTGTTGTGGTCCTGTAATATTAGAATGTACGCACTTTACAGCCACGGTGACATAAATCAATTTTATGTTTCTTTATTTGGTGTTTTTGTCATCAAGATCCTCCTCTTGTGGGGATAATCATATATTCTGATACCAATAATTGGATTTATGGTTATCCACATGATGTATTGTTGTCTCATTCATTCTGATGTATGCAAATTTATTACTACTACCACAAGTGGGATTTCAGTATATATAGTACTAATTATCATGTATTTAATAACTATGGAAACCATCAAGTTCAACAAGAGAGTTACATTCTTGATGATCTGGTTACCAAATTAAAAGAATTGAAATTAAATGAAGAAAAAAGTTGCTTTAATAGCTAGTGCACAGTCACTTGCACAAAAGATTGAGACAAGAAATTAAAGGGAATTTAATTAATTAGAAAGCAAATTTAAGTGGAAAGCAATAGGATTGAGACATACATGGTGATGGTGTGATCCAGTGCTGTCACTTAAGCGTGATTGTACTGATCCATGAGTGAGAACGTATTTTACATACTCTTAAATAGAATCAGGTCAAAATAGACATTTTATACATTCTAAGGCCAAATATTGACAAACCCTAGTTTAAATTATCCAAATCTATTGTACTGACATAAATATTGAAGGGATATGTTTGGCCTCTCTCAAGGACCCAAAAGTTTTTCCTCTATTTAAAAAGTTAAAACCTGAATTCCAACCAGTTTGATGTATCTGGATCAAATTTCAAAACTAAACAGATCAATCCTAATATGACTTGTTGGATGATTCGAATCAATCCCAAATTATATCAATCCCTCTTTCCCTAATACCTTCACGTGTGAGGCATATGACTAAGTGGGCACAGCAATACACATACCGGGCGCTCTATTGAGTGATATATGAATGCTTTTAAAAAACCATAACTTAGTCAATAAATTAACATAGGAGAATGTTGTTTTGTTCCCCCACTGCTGAGATTCTCCAATAAAAGTCTAAAGAAAAGGGAAAAGGGGCCATCAGATTCTTCTTAACCCCTTTTCTCAGAAACATATATTGTACGTGTACCCTATACTACACTTCAGCCGGGTCCCACAATATCTAAGTTTTATTAAAACCCTATCAACTTCACTCCATCTTTTTCATCCCACTTGTTGTAAGAGTATTTTCCCCTTGTTCTTTTCTTCCCTCATTTCACATATATATACCCCTCCAATCTCTTACAATCCCACAGCAAACTCGAGCTGACATCCTTAAATTCTTACATCACTCCCTCTAGAAAGTAGAAAGGAAAAAAAAAAAAAGAAAGAAAACAAAAGATGTCTGGTGTTTGGGTTTTCAAGAATAATGGAGTTATGCAATTGGTTGAAAATCCAGGTGATCACGGCGACGGAAAGCGCGGCGGTGGTGGCGCCGCGGCCAAAAGGAAGGTGTTGGTGCACCTTCCGACAGAAGAGGTGGTTTCATCGTATTCTTGTCTTGAGCAAATCTTGAGAGGTTTGGGTTGGGAGAGGTACTATGGTGATCCTGATCTCTTCCAATTCCACAAACATTCTTCCATTGATCTCATTTCGTTGCCCAAAGATTTCTCCAGATTTAACTCCATTTACATGTACGATATCGTTGTCAAGAACCCTAATGTCTTTCATGTTCGGGATATGTAGGGTTTTAAATACTAGGATTCATTGACAAAAAAACTTTGAAGAAAAAAGCCCTTTTTAGGTCACTTGTTCATCATTCAAAAGTCCATTTTCATTCTGTTTGGTGTGATTAATCCTCGAGGACGCTTGATATGTTGGATTCTTGCAGTTTGGTGATTGTTTAGTTTTTCTTTTTTCTTTTTTTTTTCTTTTTTAAACTTTGTGAAAATTAAGGTGGGATGTATTAGCTTAAGAAATGCTTTGTGTATGATTTGTAATTAATTAATAATGTTTGTTCATGAGTGTTGGAATTTTTGGTATTAGTTTTTTGCATTTAATTTTCGATCTTTTCTTTCAATACATATTGCATTGTACAAATATATAATCAACTCATATATATGTTTCCATGAAATGATGACATGGTCTCAATTATCTATTTCGAAATTTGTGTAACCTTCTATATATTTCATTTCATGTATATATGATAAGCGTGTGTAAAACATTTAATTCTGAATGAAATACACTTAACATGTAAATTTTATGAAATGAAAAAGAAAGATGAAACATCATTTTAAAATAGAAGATATACACTGCATTTTTATATCTTATGAAAATTGTTGTGCATGGTCAATGCAGTCGATTCATTTTGTTAGAGTCCTCTATTCCAAAATGGTATATATAATTCATCTCCTATACTATATTAATTTTATAAAAACATCCCAAAATGTATTAAATATTTCTTTATAAAGTTACAAGATTATGGATTTGATACATTTGACATGTATTCGTGCAATAATAGAAAATGAAATAATAATTGGAGTAGACGGTCCAAAGTGTAATTCAAATCCTCTGTTTTACAACATTAAGTTTCATCGCTTACTCTGTTTGCTACATATGCACATGCCATAGTGTTAAAATATTTCTTAGAGTAAAATCACTTTGTGGTCTTTTGAATATGATACACTCAGACGTCTTAGAACAGATTATATGCAACGCCGGCAAGGCAGTAATGCAATCAATGTATAGTGAAATCTTTAAGTATTAAACCAAAATATATAGTAAGCTACTGTATAGTTTTGGTTCGAAAATAGTTACAAAATGGTCATGAGGCACATATATAATATCCAATCCAAAACTTTGGAAAAACGTTAGTTTCAACAGAAGACAAAGCTATGATTGATGGAATCTCTTGTCTTTGTGGGCTGATGATTTCAACTCAAGAAAAAAGGGTCCCCCCAAGAGATAAAGCCTATGGGATAAAGAAGGGCATGGGGCTTCACGTGCATGTCTCTCTAATATTGCAAAATTTCAACTTTTTTATGTTGGTGTTGGCACGTGATCATCTTGGCTAGCTCACCTCACAACAGTTGACATTATTTTATTTTATTTTTTTCTTTCTTTGTGACATGGAGGATTGGGGACCAAAGGCTAGGCCAATCCAACCTTATTTCTAGAAAGAATTGATATTTTTATCGTACTCTTGTCTAGCCAAGTTGTTTTTTCTTTCAAACAAGGGTTTTGATTTTGATTAGGAATTTGATCTAACGGTATTTATATATATTTCTATTGTATCATTGATCTAGCGGTATCTATATTTCAATAAACGTTTCATTATTTATTTCATCTTATGATTTAAATCATTTACATTACATATTTCAATATAAAAGGAGTTGGTTTTGAAAGATATATAATTGGGGTGTATTTATAAAATGAAATAAGTGAGATAAAACACTTCTTAACAAATCTTCACGTATTAATTTTTTATCGTATTACAAAAAGGGTTGACATATATATTTCAATGGCTTCCTATTTCAATCATTCATTCAATCATTTAAATTGTATCTAGTTGGTCAATCTTGTCAACAATAAATGTATAATTAATTAATTCACTTTATTCATTATACTGCCACTAAAACATGCTTCTTTAAATTTATTATGCATTTTTTCCTTCATAAAAATAATGACATGTATATTTATCATAGGTTGGCCTTTCCTACGGATGGTCATAATCAATGTTTATATTTTAATATTTGTAAAAGAAAGTCAATTAACCATTTTACATAAAATGTCATATCATGTCCCTATTAGTCTATTAATTAAACAAAAAAAATAAATGTAACGGGCTTCTTTCCTTTGATTTGGGCTGGGCGCCTAAGATTGGCCCATATGTTAAGCACGTAGCCCAAGCCCACTTGCAATTTGTGCCCTAACGGAAAAATATCTGACCAATATATACGTATGTGCGAAGTGCGAACTATATCCCTTCGCATAAAGACAGAAAACAAACGAAAGGGAACAGAAACTCAGTATTCACCCACGTTTACCGGTGCTTGGAAACCCTAGTTTCAGCTGTGAAATCACCTGATCCGACAAAACTATGGCAGATGAGAAAGTGATGGCGTCGCCGGAAGGTAGTCCCACCGCCGGCTCTGCCGGTGACAGCCACAAGAGAAAGCTTGAAGATTTGGAGCTCAACAACGCACCCGAACCGCCTAAGGAGTCTGAACCCAGCGTGAATCGTGACTCGTTGAATAACGGGGCGCAGCAGGAGGACGAGAATGGCGGTGCAGATGAATCTGAGACTAAACGACCTCGTTTGGAGGGTAATGGTGAT
This sequence comes from Handroanthus guayacan, assembly GCA_014898755.1. Lineage (NCBI taxonomy): Eukaryota > Viridiplantae > Streptophyta > Magnoliopsida > Lamiales > Bignoniaceae > Handroanthus > Handroanthus guayacan. Next base: position 2,542,308 of record JACFYI010003092.1, on the reverse strand, counting down.
AATGTTAGCGAAATCGATGGCCAAGGTGATTTTACGGAATTAACACTCACCCTTTTCTCGATATATCTGCTATTGTTTTGGTTGATTTATATGTGATTAAGGTTTTCGTTGGAAAATATGTATAAGTTCTCTTTCTGTGTAATTTGGAATATACAGTGAAAGCTGGAAGTGAATGCATGTGGTTGCAGAATAGAAAATACTAATTTGTGAATTGTGTATATATTTTATATCTATAACCAACTCTTTCTTTGCTCTTCTAATATATTACATGAGAAATTAGTTTTGTTTCTCGAAAATTCGTTATAGTTTATATCACATAATGGGTTATTTCTTTGCCTTTTGGCTGGAAATCTATTCTGTCTCTGAAAATTGATGTGGCTTGTTTGAGACAAGCGGGTAAATTTATGAGTGTCGATTACTCTGGTTATGTTTGCCAAATGCTTTGACCTAAAGGAAGGTTAAGAAGGGAAAATAGTTATCTTTTAACGGTTGCTAATTAATTTTCTTAGCAGCTTCACAAAATGGACATCAAGAGGAGGTGAAAGAAGATGAGCCTAAAGAGGAGGAGAAAGAGGATGAGCCTAGAGAGGAGAAAGAAGATGAGCATATAGAGGAGGTGAAGGAATATGAGCCTAGAGAGAAGGAGAAAGAAGATGAGCCTAAAGTGGAGGAGTCAAGGCAGCCTGACTCTGCAGATGATAATGGTCAGCGTGTGGAGGGTCAAGAACCCATTGAGACAACTCCTAAAGAACCAGCTACTAATGAGAATGAGAAATCTGAGATTGGAAATGCTGATGAAGTAGGACAGCCAGAAGCAGAAGATGACGGACCTTCTGAACTCCCTAGGGAAGGGGATGTACCAATTTACTCTGCTGAACAGCAACCAGGCTCAGACACCCAGATACTGTCACGCAAAATGGAGGTTCCGAATGACAAGGTAAATTGGTTCACTAATTTTATATAGATACTATCTCGTCCTAAATTGTCCTGTGTTGATTTTCAAAGGTGGAGGGCTCCTTTCTACGTATACATTGCCTTCAAATAACTAGTCGAGGATAATAGGTGGTTAAGTTTTGCTTTTTTTGATAGAAGAAGAAGCATTAAGCTACAGAATAAAAAATGGTCAGGGTCAGTTTGAAATTTTAATCCGTCCTTCGAACCTGCACGCCCATTATAGATTGTCTACTGAATAGTGGCTCTGTTTTACCTCACTTTGCATTTAAGGATCATATCCTAATTGTCGTGGCATGATGTCTTGTCTTACCTCTTAAGACCAGATAGACCATGTATGCCTACATTGTCCTCTATAGACCCAGAACATTAGGAGAAAAGGACCTTTTGCAGATGCTTACTCGATGTAAGAAGAAAAAGAAAAGAGTGAAAACTATCTCTGGATTTTTGAAATTTGATTTTTCCCACAGCAGTGGTGCGCGTTACTCAAATCTGAGGGAAAGTGACTTGTGAGGATTATGTGCTGCTAATCTGCTATTGGCTTTAAACCTTGAAAAGAACTAGGTTATTGGGAATGGGATGACATCTTTTCAGACAATGCAAGTCATGAAGAATTGGAAACTGTCAGTTTCCCCTTTGAATGATTACGTAAATTGGTAGCATAAGCATGCCCAGAGAACATGGTGATTTTTAATAGATGTATTCATTCTGCTATACCCAAAAAAAATTGTGTTATAGTCCGAAAAAATACTTACGGTTTGTGACTTCTTTAGGGATGGATGGAAACACATAGACATGATGCTGGTTGTGATTAGCTATGTGCTCATATATATCTTCATGATGGTCACAGGACCAAACTGCATGAAACAAAATAAAAGAAGCTAATTGAGCTCTGTATGGCTGCTGAAGTGTAACTGGCTTGCACAACTAATTTATTAGAGGGGGTTCTCAAAAGCGGTAGTTCTTTCATTTTTTGTAGGTTGGGGTTCTCATCGGCAAGGCAGGGGATACCATTCGATCCCTGCAGGACAATTCAGGTGCCAAAATTCAGATCCTGAGGGATGCTGATGCAGATCCGCGGGCTGCCGCCAGACCTTTGGAACTAGTTGGAACTTTGGCAAGTATAAACAAAGCGGAGAAGTTGATAAAGGACGTAATTGCTGAGGCAGGGTTTTGTTACATTCTGTCTTATTTACCATTCAGTTGTTCCATTTGTATTTGTGTACTAGTTACCCTGCTTCTAAGTTAATTATTTGATATATGGTTAGGCTGATGCTGGAGGCTCTCCTTCACTTGTAGCTCGAGGATTCAGCACTGTGCAGGCTGCCAGTGGTGGTGAACAACTTGAAATGCAAGTTCCAATAGAAAAGGTTTGTTTCTTCTGTCAGTTTCTTATATCCTGTCACCTGTATATTCTTTTATTTTCTTTTGAGTGTGTCGTGAAACCAAGGTGTGAAAAGTTATTACTTCACTTTAGGTTGGTTTAATCATTGGGAAGGGTGGAGAAACCATTAGAAATTTGCAGACAAGATCGGGGGCACGCATTCAGGTAGTAGATTAGGTATCGCCTTTTGTATTCGTGGTTGCCTTGGCACATCTGATTAATAGTCTTTTCCTTTTCCTAGTTGATACAACAAAGTCAATCTGATGGAGACCAATCCAGGGATAGGACTGTGCGCATTACTGGTAGTAGGAAACAGATTGAGACTGCAAGAGAAATGATCAAAGATGTAATGAATCAGGTTTGTCCCGATGTTTCCTCTTCCTCTACGAGTTTGAATTTGTATAGTGATGAATGTGTTTTTCCCTTCTAAATGTTTGTCAAGGTTGCTGCCAGAGAGTTAGCATGTATAGTTTGTATTGAATGTTTTACCGTGCTTCTTGTTTTCAGTTGAGTTCCATAACATCTTTACTTCTTTCTTTTTTCTTTTTTTTATTGGGGGTCTGAATATCCCATATGTTTTTTAATATAGCTCCCTATGCAATATATATGTGTTAGTACAATGTGAAATACTAGTAAGCTTGGTCAATGAATCTCGTTGTGTATGTGTTCTCCTATTCTTATATTAGTATGATTGGGCAATGAATCCATTTGGTACGTGTCACCATTCTTTACCTCATGAGGGGCCTTGGCACTTGAGTACAAATTATGCAGTTGTCCATGAACTTCCATGAGTTCGAGGTTGATTCCTGTATTTTTGGAAAATATAGTTATTCAACAACGAGATGCATACTATCTTTAATAGATTGCACTATGCTGACGATATATTGGCTGATGTATGCTTAGTTATAAGGTAAACAGGTGCTTTTGTTTGTATGTTAGTTGACCGAAGAGAGACAAATCAATCTTGTTAGCTACTTGGCAGAATTTACTACTTTTCTGGGATCTAAGTCAATTTTGATGCTGTGCGACTTTGAAACTTTTTAGAGCTGAATAATATGCCATTTAAACATTTTGGATATAACTTTGGCTAGGCTTTCACTTTTCTCTTTGTTTGACGACACAGTAGCTTAATTAGTTCCCGCTAAAGCAATCATCAGATGGTTTTGCTGGATCCTAATACATTTTGTTTGTGAGGGTTGTTATGATATATTCAATGAATTGATGCCTTCTATGAGTTGATGGAATCTCTATATCATGACACCGTGGACAGAGGGATTTTTTAGTAAATGCCACTGATGAAGCATGTGTAACAAGATCATTGAATGCTGTTAGGGAGATCTTAAATTCAAATGAGATTTCGGTTGCCATGATTTATCTGTCTTGAAGGTGCCAATTTCGAATTGGTTGACTTTAAAAATGCAGATTTGGCTTTTCCTTTCACTTCCAGTTCGCATTGCCTTCTTGGTGTATCAATAGGCAACCACTATTCCCTTGCGTCACCCGGAGAGGTATCAAGCATTAAACCTCGACATTGCAGGATGTTAATAGTTGGTAAGATTGCTTTGAGACTTAGAAACTAATAGTAATACTACTAATAAGGCTATGTGGCATGCCTGATATACATATTTTTGAGACGTATTGGAATGGTGCCTCACATAGTCAAAAAATCTTCATGAACTAGATTTGCCAATATAATGTAATCAATTCCACTTGGCGTATCGGAGAATATGGTGGTTTTCAATTTCTATGTATGTTTTTGGTGATTGGTCATCATCTTGAAACCAGCTAGGTTGCTTTGGAATGTTACTGTTAGTTTTTGTATGCCTTGGAAGAGCACTTGTTTCTCCCAATATTTATCTTTGTTAATAATGTTACTATTATTTTATGTGGCACTGCTTGAGACATCTTAAATGAGTTATCTTTCAAGAGGTGATGGCATCTTTGATATTCGATATTTTGTAACTGTACTGTTGTTACGGAGTGAAGTTCGTTTGAGGTCCTCTGCATTTTGTGAATGGATATTTTATTCTGTATAACTAACTGTTAGCTGAACTGCTCGTTTGCTTGAAGAAAAAGCTAATGGTGAACTGCATAGTTGCCTGCTTGAAGGTTCAGCTATGCTATGACACATCAGATCATAAATGACTTGGAAGAAGGAATGCTTTGTGACATAATGCAAAGGGATATTAAGAAGCAATGCACAATTACATAATGCAAAGGGATATTAAGTGAAAATTTTCTGCTTCAGCCTTCAATTTCATGTCCTGAATTTACATTCTTCTCTTGCTTTCCTTTTGTGACGTATATTACATTCGAGCATTTTATTCAATTAATATTTGTTGAATGGCAAGTTCATCACTTGATTCCTGAACTTATTACTGCGTTCTAGCTTTCTTCTTGTTGCACTTTTAATTTTTTCTGTAGTGCATGTTGACATTGGGATATTTTGACTGGTATGTTGTTACTGTATTCAAGCTCCTGGAGATCTTAGCAGTTTTATGCCCTCTCGGTGGTTGTTTATCTGCCTTTATTGTTTAAGTATTTTCTTTCGAGGCTGGTTCTAACCCCTTCTAACCCATGATCCCGTTTTGATTCAAGTGAGCTGAGGCTTTTGTCAACTTATATTAAAAAAGATGAAATCATATTGCAGCTTGTGCTTTAATGTGTTGGGCCAATTTTGAGATTTATCTTATTCTCTGTCTCTCTGTTAATATTTTATTCTGAATATTTGCTTCTATTAGATTGTGAGGCCATCACCTCTCTCCAGCGGATACAACCAGCAGGGTTATCGTCCACGAGGACCTGCTGCTCCACAATGGGGTCCTCGTGGTCCTCATCATGGGCAATACTCTGGTTATGATTACCCACAAAGGGGACCATACCCTTCACAAAATTCGCAATATCCACCTCCATCATATGGTAATTATCCTCCACCTCAGGCTCCAAGAAGCAATTATGGTCCGAGTTGGGAGCAAAGACCTCCAGCATCAATGCATGGGCCCTCACATCAGGTTGGTATTTTGTTCATATTTTCCGTCTCTATGGCTACTTAATTGGTACTCATGATTGCTGTCCTTTACCAGGGCAACTACAACTACGGGCAGCAGCAAGGTCCAGACTATGGGCATCCACCTCCTTATTCGCAACCTCCTCCTCAAACGTACAGTCATGGGTACAGCGAGGTTAAATACGACCACCATCCGCCCTCACAACACTATGGGCACATGGGATCTCAGCCAACACCATATGCTCAAGGTGGTACACATATGGGTTATGGTCCACCGGACCAATACAGTAAGCCACCCATGTACGGCATGCAGCCGCAAGCACCTCATTCTCAACCCTATGGTCAGCCGCGGCCCAGCCAGCCTGTAGAAGTGCCTTATCAAGGTTCCGGTCCATCAGCTCAATCATATGGTCAAAGTATGCCAGCCCAACAGTCATATCCCTATGCATCAAGTGGACCGATGCAACAAAGTTATCCTCCCTATGGCTCTGCACCCACTTCTGACGGATACGGTCATAATGCTGCCACAGCACCTTCTTCAGGTTATCCTCCTCAGGGTGGGCAGCCTGTTGCTGGATACAGTCAGCCGGGAGCCCAACAGCCCCCTGCATATCCTCAAGCAGGAGCTGCAGGAGGTTACAGTTCATATCCAACAGCACAGCCAGGATATGCTGAACAACCAGCTGCCAGTAATGCAACATACGGGTATCAAGCACCTGCAGATCCAACCTACAGTGGCACCCAAGGTGCAGCAGCATATCCTGCAGCTGTTGCTGGGCAGTCTGGTTATGCTCAACCAGCTCAAACTCAGCCTGGCTATGATCAGTCTGGTGGTTATGGCAATGTGGCTGCACAAGCTGGTTATGGTAAAAGTGTCTCTCCCCAACCAACTGCATATCCACAATATGATTCTAGTCAGATGTATGGTGCACATCGTTGAGTTATTGTTGTGATGAAATGAAAGGTAGAATGGACTTGAAAAGCTGTAGTAGTATCTCTCTGGTTAAGCTCTAGTTTTCCTGATAGGCTAGACCATAAACAATATTTCGCATGATGCTATTTGGTTTCTGAATCTTGATTAGTTATATGAAAACATGTAAACAGTATCTGACTATTACTTGCTCGGCATGTACCTGCTATTCTAGGTACCTAAATATGCTACTTATGAAAATTATGGGAAGCTTATGCCAAAGGTGAATTGCCTTGGGGATCCATTCAATTTCTGTCTTTTGCTCTCATAGTGCCAACGCAGTTAGGTAATAAATTCAGGTGGTTTCTTGCAAGAATCATTCCAATGGATTCTTTTGCCTTTCTCAAACTATAAACTCTCATAATTTTATATACATGTATGTGCATTAAGGATAATTACCTCAACACCCTGAAATTTGGTGTAATTACCAAAACATACTTTGAGGAAAATTATCAGTAAACTCCTTAAAGTTTGGATGGCTATTGTTACACCCCCTAAAAATTATGAACATTAGAAATAGACTTCCTAGATAAAGCATGCAAATGCAATAAATGTATATGTTTAGTAAGCGTAAGTGTAATATATGTATATATTTATTTAATATGATATAATTGTAATTATATATTAATTGAATTGTACTGCAGGAGGTGTAATAGTAATTGTTCTAACTTTACGGGACATTTTGGTAATTACGATAAATTTCAGGGGTGTAGAAGTAATTGTTCTTATATATTATTATCTCCGTTTTAGATACAATAAAACTCCTTTTTACTGATCGATTGTTGCAGTGAGTTCTTGGATAGTCAAGTAGTACCATGGTTGGTTACATACCCAAATGCATTTTGATACATAACAAAACTCAGATTCAAGATTTTATACATCATATAAGTAAAGATGAGGCGTATAGGAAAATAACTGAATTCGTGAATTTCTACCAAGCATTAACCAACTTCTCAAATTTTAAAGAACATATTCAAGAAAGCTCATCTATGAGAATGGTGGATTCATTGCCTACTCCAACCTCGACAAGAGATGCCATATCATCCTCAAGCAACGTAGGTAACGGTGAACCCTATAATAACAAGCCCACGAATATAGCATTGTTAAGATGTCAATTCTACTCGAAGATTCAAACAAAATGCATTCTCAGATGATCGTGCCATCGAACTAACCTCTTCTTGAAGAAAGAGTACTGATTTAATTGACTTTAACTTGAAGAAACTCTTGCACAAGTTCTTCAACTTTCCAACCTATACAGCAAATAATTCGCATAATTTAAAACATCACAGAAAAGCCCATCAAAGGAAAGAAGACCTTTGCAGAAGTGGTAGAAGGATCACCGTTGTGGTTGCAGGCAACTTCTTCATCAGAGGGGGCTTTTCACCCGTTGATGCTCCAACACATTTCAATGTAATAGCTGCACAAGCAAGTCTTTTTAGTGGTTTTATGTAGTTTTTGAATTGTGGAGCTTAATTCTAAAAATATAAGATCCGTACAAATCAATCCTGATGCCATTTTTTGAGGACCAGATGCCCCAACTGATGGTCTTTCATCCTCGATTCCATGGATTTGTTTAAGCTCATTGAACCTGCTTATCAAATCCATCCAAGAACTCAGTAGAGTCTCATGTACACTGAGAAAATTGTATAAATTCATCAAAAAGATAAATCATTTACGAGAAACTATTAGCCTATGAGAGCTAGAAATAAATGATTACCTGGGATGGAGCCTCTTGATTTCTTCTGGATTACCATGAAATTTTGACATAACCAAGCGAACATACCTGCAGGAAACTTAGAAATAACATTTAGTCACATTGCGCCTAACAATAATAAACAGCAGGAAGACAAATATTGATAAAGTGGGAAATATCTGCTTACTGGTATTTCCAATATTAACATTTCATGGGTCTACAAAGTTCCACAGCAAATATAGTGTTACTTAAACATTTTCCCCACAGAAGCATCATTTATGCTACTAAAACATGAAGCTCATTTTTGATAAAAAATATTCCAACAATAAGCATTTTTTTTTTAATTATTTAATATATTGTGATCAGTAATTTTGGAGGAAAACTATACCGAATTTCAGAGTCTTTTCGTTCCCGGGGAGTAACCTGCAATAATGAAAAGCAAATCAGGAAGGACTCACCCATGCACTCTGCCACCCCAGGCCCAACACGTACACACAAAATATATACATAAATAAAAAGAAGAAGAATGGTAAAGCACAAAAAATGTCGAGTTTTACCTCACTCCCATTAAGTACTTCAACTTTTGCTAAACGAGCAATAAAGACAAATCGTGGAGCACCACCTTTCCCTAGATCTGCAACTGGATTCTCCGAAAGCCTAATATCCTACATAACAAGAAACAGCATTCACAAGGTGATACTTGGAGCATTATGCAGAGAATAAGTTTATTGAGACAGAAAATAACCATTTGCAATATCAAACCAGCATTATCAAACATAAAACAGATACAATGAAGTACTCTCATATTTAATAATGCAAATAGTGTTTTTGAAGATTTATCAAGAACTATTTTGAAAGGCCATCTGCTTTCGAGGGCCAATGGACATAATTGACAGGATGCTAGCTAAGAATTTTCCATAAGGTGCTTTTACTAGGCTTATTGCAGTTTCTAAATTCATTAATGATAAAATGAATTGCTCATTATTATATAGAATCTCGAAAATGTTGCTAATCTTTCCTCACATTTTGCCCGGAGTTTAACTCAAGAACAGAGTCAACTAAACGATCACGTGAATACAGCTTCTTCTCAAATATCTTTGACCACTCCAATTTCCTTGTATGCAGAGTTTTATGCCATGTTTGGATGAAGGAATTTAGTGACGAAAATACAAAGGAAAAAGCGAATGTACAAAAACTAAAACACTAACACCATTTGAAGTGTGGAAAAATTTTCCTTAGCATTTTCTGTCCTAAAATCCAAGATCTAAATACAGGGTTATGGACACATCGATGACAGGAAATGATGCTCACCATCAAGTTAGGGAACGAGTTAAGTGAATCAACAGACTCCAGGTCTTCAATGTTGTTGCCCCCTGAAAACGTTAACCAATCAGTTAAATTCTCTTCCATGAATGTACCAAGTAAAGAACGAACATGAGACTGCCTTAACATTACCCAGGAAAAGGCTACGTAAACTCTTGAAAGGCGTAGGACCTTCGTGTAATGTGCCAGAATCAGGATACCACACATGATTTATGTTATTGTTGTTCAAATAAAGCTGCTCCAGGCTAAACATATGAACCAAAACATAAAACCTTAACAATATCTCAAAAATTCTTTGTAATGGCTGTTATGATAAAATAACAGAAGTTCAACTAGTCCCTCTTGAATACCTAGGTAACTGGGAAAGTTTTAAAATTTCATCCCAAGAAGATATACAGTTATTTTCCAGGTTAAGAAGTCGCAGAGAATTAAATCCTTGGACCACGGCTGAAGAAACTGGCTGCACAAGCAAACAGAATATTATTAGGAAACAAATACCAATATCAAGAACAGAATTTAAATAAAAAAGGAAAAGAAAAAGATTCAAATTCAACAAAATGTACAGATATATATATATATATTTCCATGTAACAAGTGCTGACCGTTATTTCTCTTAATTTGTTTCCCATGAGATGCAACTCCTCCACCTGTGGGAGTGAATCCTTAAGAACTTCCACCTGCCAAATCAAATGAATCATTCTTTAATTTCACTCCTTTAAACTGGAAAAGTACTACAAAGACATAAAGACACAAGCCGTTGAGCTCCACCTGCTTCCAAATCACTCCAGTTTGGTTCAAGACTAGAACGCGAATGTTTCTTAGCTGGGGTGTGTTTGTTATATCAGGTGAGATACAATTATTGGATAGATTGAGAGCCGTGAGAGCAGGCAATCGTTCGCAGATGATGCCAATGTCCTGCAATAATATTCCATAAAAGTTGCTTTTTATTAAAATACAAAACAAGAATTGTTAATGCAACAACAAATTTGTAAAAAGCACACATGTCGATTATTCTGACAAAACAATTGCTCTGATTACATTGTACTTGTTGAAAGTTAATAATTTTGCTATCTAAAATTAACACACTACAGAAAATGCAGAGGGTCTCCTGATTCTGATTTGCGCTTCAAGGCAATTACAACACTGAAGCTCCTGAATCACTCCACAGATAAGGAAATGAAAACTGAATTTAGTCTAGTCAATTGATATGTTGGGTATGAACAAGGAATACTTACTTCCCAGTTAGCAAGTAAGTTTCCAGTCAATTCGAGCTCCTTTAGACCTGAAGAAAACATTTTAGAGTGCAACTAAAAGTTCAGCATAAAATGGACAAAAGCATTGATGATCATGAACCTGTAAAGAGATTCATATTTCATGGTAACAACCACATGAATGACTAGAAAAGGAGTTAATTTCAACTGATAAAATTGAAAAGAGGTTATTTATGTTAGTAATATAACAAAGAAAGAGTCCTAATATGGATGAAAAAGGGACCAACTAGGAAAGAATAATAACTCACTAGGTAGCGTCGAACTGATAAGGTCAGGAGATCCAGGACAACTGACCCCTAAATAAGATAATGATGCACTTGTCAACTCCTCAAATCGACTCAGTTTGTCTTCAATTTTATCTTTCCCCAGAAGCTCTATAGACACTTTTTTGTTTCTTGCAGAAAGGACATACATCTCATCTACATAGAAACATAATAAACGAACGATCACACAAAAATACGCAAAGGAAACAATGAAAGAAATGGCCATATAAAATTCCCATGGACAACAGATTCGTTAGGATATTAGAAAAATTCTTAAAACAAATAATCGTAATTAGACCCCACTGGCGTATTCATGATATCATTTAGACAAAAGTATAATACTACAAAATCATAATGGCCCTCAAGACCAAATCATGCGGCTAATCCAAGTTCATAGTTGATGATACCAATTTCTAATTCAAATTGCACCCAACAGAACATGATATTTGGTGCAAGTTTGTAACTTGTGACATGAAAATTTGATATCAGCTTATACATTGGCTAAATCATTTCGAAATTAAGATTCACAGACACGCAGTCCATCCAAACAAGTTCACTTACTTTTTTTAATTTTTTTCACATTTTGATAATGCACGATCATCACTTTCTGCAATTTATAGATATGTATCTAAATCTGATCAGGGTTCAACGTCCAATGCTCAAGACTATTTCCTATCCATGCGCGAAGTTTCATTTTCAAACAATGTACCAAATTTAATGCACGGCGCACCACATCTTTTAGCTGTTTACCTTCTTCTTCTTTAGTAGAAGGAGCTCTATAGCGAGTTTCAAGTGCTTCTAATAGCGACACGCCGGCGCTCAGATTATGAGGCCGCACAAACGACGCCGTATTGGGGCCCCTGGCCGTGAAGTAGGTAATACCATTATGGGACCCATCGTGCTTGCCTTCGCCGTCGGCATCCCAATCTACGCCGACCCAATTACCCGAGTACCCCTCGACGGGACCTACATATTTAACCGTTCCAATCCTTTTCGGTTGACCGATGAAGTGGACCCTCTGCCAGACCCGAAATGCAGCTACTGGGTCGAGCATCTGTATTCGGGTCGGATTGCGGGAGTTGGCGGTGGCCTGCATCTGCAGTCCGAGAAGTGGAGCTATCGGTGTCCTCGTTCTCGTTTAGAACAAACTGAATTTTATATTTAAGCCCCTAGAGTTTGGAAATATATGAAATTGACCCTCATAAACCACTCAATATCGCATAGGTGCTCCCCCGTCTGGTAAGCCTGTGAATGGACCGATATAACCCCAATGAAATTGGTTTCCTTCTTCATTCACGAACCCTAGCCGCCCCTCACACTCTTCGTCTTCTCAACGCTCGCAATTCTTGCAAAAGATTGAATCTTGATCTTGTTGAGCTTAACTCAACGCAAATCGTTTTGCCGCTTCGAAGACATGGCTATTTTAAACTCAGATGGCTAGAAGAACTGCTTCTGAGCTGTTCGTAAGCAGTATGTAATAACGTACGCTAATTTTCACTTTCTTAATTGATTCTGTTTTGCTTATCGTTTTCCTATCTCTTCGTTTTGTTACAACGGGATTCTGGTTAACATGGATTTCGGGAATAGGGTTGTCGTTTTACATCACAACTGGAGAATTGGAGAAGTTATTTGCGCCATTTGGTTTAATTGAAGAAGGTAGAACTTTACTTGTTTCGGACATCACGTTTCCATCCAAGCAATAATCTTATGCTTTTGTTAAGTATTGCTCTATATGATGGCTCAGAGTTGTGTTTTGTATATGTTACTGTTGCAGTCAGGCTCATCAAAGATCCTAGGACGCAGCGGCCAAAAGGGTTTGGTTTTGTTAAATTTGCAGCGGAGGAGCATGCTCAAAATGCATTGAAGGCTATGAATGGCAGGGTTAGCAATGATCTTATGCTTTTGTTAACTACTATTCTATCTGTTTTTCGTTATATAACTCTTGTTGCAGTGTGTTTCTTCATTTTTATTTCACATACATGATTCAGCTCTATTGCTCTGTCAGTTTCGGGTATATGTTATGCCCGCTTGAGAATTGTCCCTGGTTTCTTTCGAAAGTTAGCTTTGTCCAGATAGAAGATGATCTTGTGTGGAATATCGTCATATGCCTTTCAATTGGATATGCACTTTTGTTGAAGTTGTATATATCTGTTTTCAGTGATGTAATTTGTGGTAAAAGGAATTTTGCTTTGATATTTTCATGTTTTGTTGATCTCCGTTTCCAGTTTGCTTTCTGGGTACTTTGTTATGTCATGTTTGTCACACTGTGAAGAATTATTTAGGGAAATCTGAAGGGTTTCACTTAAATCAAAGGGAAGTAAGTCTACAAGACTCGTAAATATGTTCCTTGTCTTCTGTCCCAGCGCTTACACTTTCGTTTCCATTTCTCAATTCTTCGTGTTGCTTCTAGAGTGAATTCTTCTTTACTTATCCGATTCTTGCCCTGTTATTCAACTGCAGATAGTAGATGGAAGGTTGATTTTTGTAGAATTTGCAGAAACTGAAAAACCTGGGATAATAACTTCCTAAATGTACTAAAGATTTCAGATAAATACCTTCACGTAGCAACCAAAATAATCAAAAATGGGGGAACTCTTGGCATTTTCACAGTCATCTTTGCTGCTATTACCCCACTCTCCACTCCATTCGAGACGACGACATCTTCCTATTCACCGCACACCGGCATCATTAGCAGTAACTTCGCCTATGTGCTGCTTATCAACAAAGCCCATGACGTTTCCCATTTCTTATGCTGAGAGAAAGCAACTTACCTGGAGGACTAGAACTGGTGTTATTTCAGACTCTAAGGTGCCAACTACCTTTACCGTTGATTCAGCTGGGGAAGGTATTGATGTTCTACCAGACTCTGGTGGATCTGATGATAATTTTCGCAGCGGCAATGGTGGCGGCGGCAATGGTGGTAATGGCGGTAATGGTGGTAACGGTGGCAACGATGAAGGGGAATCGGGTGGAAACGAAGATCCAAGTGGGGACCACGAGAAGAAAGCCGGCATGTCAATGTCTCAGAAACTTACCCTTGGCTACGCTGCATTGGTTGGAATCGGTGGAGTAATGGGATATCTGAAGGGTGGAAGCACGAAGTCACTGATGGCAGGTGGAGTGTCAGCGTCATTATTGTACATTGTTTACACTCTACTTCCATCGAACCCTGTTTTGGC
>JACFYI010003092.1:2509082-2523176 GCA_014898755.1 Handroanthus guayacan | reverse complement strand
TTTCTCGAATTATTCACTAAGTCAGTGGACTTATCCTTTATTTACAATTGTGCAGACTGATCCATTTAGCTGGTTCGGATAAACTTGGCTCTTGAAAAAATCTAGAGTTTAAGTTTACGCTATGGAATTGGAAGCCTGGAATTATGCCTAGAATATGAATGTATTAGGCCATCTTGTAATTTTCATAGTATGTACTCTACGAATAGTATTACAAAATACCCATATATGTATGTTATAGTATATTTTGTAAAAATGTATGTATATATGCTATCCTTGAAAAGGTTATGTGCACACCATCAACTTTATATCAATATAAACACACCAATTTATAATCCATATATGTAACCTTGAATGAGGAAAGCCTTGTACACGTAGGCAAGAAAATGGGATATGATTCCTTAAGCGTTAATTAGTAGTTGATACTTTGATTTGAATATACCATATAAATGCAAACTTGTGATTATAAGGGAAATTAAAATACACTCCACTCATAGGATGAAAGTCTCGCTTGCCATGACCCTATTTGAAGCAAGAAAAGGGTGCACTTTTGAATTAAATTGAAATACCTCAAAAAAATAAAATAAAATAATAATAATAATAATATAAGGTGGGGTGTGATGTAATTGGCAAAAGTTGGAAGTTAGGACACTTGTATATAAACTTAGTTTATCATGGCTTACAAGCATCAACATGCTTCATGCCATGCATACCTTCGTCCATAACATAGTGAAAATTTTTCTCTTTAAAACTACATTATTGAGAACAAATATTATAATCCTATCCAAGTTAATAGTTTAGAGGCTTTGTACTATAAAAGTTTTGAGTAAACTACATATGGAGAAATTGGTCTTTCAAAATTTGGAATATTCGTTGCCAAAATTTTAATATAAGATGTCTTAGTATTTTTTTAGAAACAGTATAATTCGAAGAAATCTTTATTGAGGAATTTTTTAAAATCTTGGGTAATGAAGTCAGCTTGTGTATTAGAAAATAAATTTTAAAGTACTAAATAAGAATTTTTTTTTTTTTTTTGAAAAATCCTAAAACACTACCATGAGAATATGTATACGTCTGCGGTCGGGCCGTTACAGTAATACAAAAGTAATTTATTCTATATTATTTTTTAAAATAGACAATTACTGCTGATAATATGTATTACAAAAAAGTAAGAATAATTAGGTTGATTATATTTTTAAATTGTCAAGATAGATTTGAAAATCTTATTACATAGGATTAAGTATTTATTTATAAGATTTTTGTTGAGAGACTAACAAATTATTTTCATCAATGAACTATATAACTTTGTGCAATTAATTTCAATATTGTCAACTGCATACCAAGTGAATTTTATCCTAAAATCTATACAAATATGAAATAAACAGAAATAAGGAAAAAAAAACTATAAATGTAAAAACCATCAACCAAAATGTATATTTGCTAAATTAATTTCTAAATAGTTCCCTTTTTCATCATATATTAGAAATTATTTTCTATGCATATCATAAAATTAATTTTGAGTATTTGATTTCAATAAATTATTTCTTTTTTAAGGGAAAATGCCAAGTTTTTGGTGCAATGAATAAGGGTCAATTTGTCTTTTAAACATCAAAATTCCAAAACCACTCTTGTTTGCCACGTGTGCATTATACTACTTCGGAGGCAGGACCCTTAATGCATTGACTAATTAACACAGGGGAGGTTTTTGCTAATTAAAATAACATAGGGGAGTTTTTGTCAATTAGAAATTTTACAGAAGGTGTTTGTACAAAAAGCTGTTAATAATAATAATAGGGAAAATTGCAGTTTTGATACCAAAAAATAGGCCTATTTGCACTTTTGGTCCCAATCCTTTTTGAGTCGACACTTATAGGCCATTTTTTAGGCTTTTTTTGCACTTTTGGTCCACCGTCTCTATTTTCGTCAAGAAGTTAACGGCAACGCGCGCAACTGGCCTGGATGACTCTGTGTGTGCAGTTTTGTATTTGACCAAATAAAATAATTAATATATCAAGTAATAACTTTTTCTATTTTTTAAAATAATCTTTTTCTATTCCAAATTTCTATGCAAGACTTCTAAATAGTTAATTAAATAATAAAATTTTTATTCTAATAACATAATGCATATATTTTTTTCAAATATTAAGTATTCATCGTTATTAATAATATTTAATTATCGTAATATATATGTAAATTATCACTATGTTATTAAAATATTATTTTGAATTATACTAGCAGTTATCGTATGAATATTTTGGTCATGAAATATTATTTGTGCTTATATTTTTCTATTATAGTAAAAGTTAACGTGTAATAATACATACATAATCTATTATTTTTATATAATATTAGATTATAACGATTCACAGGATCAAAGCAACAACAATATTCATATATAATAAATAAACTAATGCCAAAAATGAATTTTTTATTTTTTTCAAAGAAAAAAGAGTATCGCAGAAGTTTAATTAAAGTGGAAAACTATCAAGAAAGTGGAGATTAGGAGTTTGATATGAATATACTTTTATATGTAATACAAAATATCCAAATATAAATAATAATATTTTAAAAAATAGAATAATACAAGTACTAGATTAGAAATAATAAAGATTTTCAAAATTTTTATTTTTTTAAAACATAAAAATATTTTATTGTAAATTTTTCAATAATTAAATATTTTTAATAAAATATTACTTTTTATTTCCAAAGTATGATGACAATTTGACATGAAATTTTATTTCAACTTTTTAAAATTAAATCTATGAAGAAACAAATTTTAAAAGAAGTACTCTAGCTTGTAATTTTATATGTGGTGTAAAAAAATTCAAATATAAATAAAATACTATAAAATAATAAAAATTCTAAAATTTTAAAATTATACAAATGTTAATTTAAAATTGCATTACTTATATTTAGATATTTTAAAATTGCATTACTTATATTTAGATATTTTGTATTATATATAAAATCCAAAAGACTAAGTTACTTGCAAAATTTAAATAATATTACAATAAAAATAATTTTGTAAAATTAAATTTTGAATAAGAAAGAAGAATGTATACAATATTCATATTTTTATTATGAATTGCACGTAATACTAAAATGGGACACTCAATATGTGCACTTAAATTTTTTAGAGATCAATAAATTTAATTTATTATATTTTATTTTTTATCTGATAATATATTTATTAACTACATAAATATATTTAATTGTATTTATTATAAGAAATACCACATTTGAAAAAAATAAAATCAAATCAAAGCATATGAAGTTGGAGACAAAAAAGAAAAAAAAAGTAATATAATTGGAAGAGAAATGGAGAGCCTTAAAAAAATATTAAATCAATGAATAGACAAAGAAAAAATATAAAATCTTTTTTGATTGTTTTATTTAATTTATGGGTTAATCACATTTCACTACCCTTTGAGATTGTGACACTACTAACCACTACCCTCATGATTTGAAAATTACAAATTAACCCCCATAAGTTCACAAAATTACTAAATTATCCATTTCGTTAGATTTTTTTACCGAAAATTACTAATATTCTTTCATTTTTCTATTGCACTAACTACCCATTATATCTCTGTACTTGACCATTGTGATTTTAAAGAGTAAAATTAGAGAATGTCATCAGTTTTTTATCAAAAAACCTAACGAAATGGATGGTTTGGTAATTTTATAAACTTATAGGGGCTAATTTGTAATTTTCAAACCACGAGGATAGTACTTGGTAATTTCACAATCTCAAGAGATAGTCAAATGTAATTAACCCTTAATTTATTAATGCATTTTAGCTTAATTTGACTTTTTCTTTTTCCTTTTCATTTCCCCCTTTTTTCTTTTTTTCCCCCATGTTTGCCTTTCACATCAACCAATGCATTAGTTGCAAACTTGCATTTGGAGAGTGTGACACCCACGCGCTTATTGACTGTTAATTTCTTGATGGAAATAGAGACGGTGGACCAAAAGTGCAAAAAAACGCTAAAAAATAGCCTATAAGTGTCAACTCAAAAAGGATTGAGACCAAAAGTGAAACTGAGCCTATTTTTTGGGACTAAAAGTGCAATTTTTCCATAATAATAATATCCGAAAATGAAAGGCCAATAAACATTAATAACACCACTGCCTGCAATTTTATTTTATTTTTAAAAAAAATAATAACATAATAAAATTATTTATATACCAACTACCTGAAGGAAACTTCAATAGACCTAGCCGGAGAGAAAAAAAAAAACCTTTGACCAACAGCAAAATAAGAATAAACGCATTATACACGTAGGTTACTAGTGAAGGGTAGCGCCTCCAATTGTATAGTGACAGAGAGAATTAATTCACACGTGGGTACACTAATGTTTCAAGTCTATTCGTACACACCCTAAGAACATCCATTTTCCGACCATCTTTGTCCTAATTAAGTTTTACTTTCTTTTCAAAAAAAGAAAAAAAAAAAAAGAGTTTTACTTTCTTCTCAGAAGCCCATCACTGACTTTCTACAAATCAATCCACTATCCTTTTTCATTCAATTCCATGTCTCCGTGTTGAAAAACACATATACATATACATATATACATACATACATACATATATATATAGCTCCAGTCAATCGAACTGCTTATCAACATCACACCAAGAAAATTGGAAGAATATCAAAACTTGTATTCTTCTCAGGTATACATGTATATGTCTACACCTTCCAGTCTGTGTTAGTGTGTGTTTTTTTCAAGAAAAAAATTGAAAAAAAATGGTTTAAATTTAATTTTTGATCTGGGCCTGGCAAAATCTAGCTTGGATATACAAATTCTTGTTGATCCGGTTTTGATTCAATTTTTTTCTTGGATTTTGTAAATTAAGTGATTACTTAAGGATAAGCTCTCAGATTTGCAAATAAGATGAGAATTGCCCTAATTAAGTCATTGCTCATAGATCTCTAACACTCTTTGTCGAAATATAAGTTTCCTATATTTCTTTTCTGTTTAATTCTTGGGTTGTTTTAACTATAGCATGATTTTATTGATTAATCATGTCGATTTATTGGAAGAAATTAATTAACATTATTGTAAATGTTTTTTTTTTCTTTAATAACTAAATTGTAGGGCAATGGAAATGGAAGAAATGAACCTTGAAGAGATGTTCGATTTTGGGCCCACTATTCTATCTGAGATCTACACATCGCAGCTGCAACCCCAAATTACCTCTGATAATCAGGCAATTAGCAGAAAAGCCGACAACATTATTAAGCATCAGCTTGTAACTCCTTCTAAAAGCTGGATCAATTCAAGCTCTCCCCAAGAAATAATAAGCTGCAACAATCCCTCTTCTTCTTCTACTGCTTCAGCTTCCGCTTCCGCTTCTGCAGCTCAGCTAATCTCTTTTGAAAGCTTAAATACATCATCTCAGCTTCCGGCTAATTCAGATACAGCTCGTAATTATAATTCTAATGTCCTTGAGATGGATAAGGATTATAATTCAATAACCCCACAAATTATAAATTTCTCATCTAATTATGATAGTAGTGGAGATTATGATGAATATAATGATGCAGTAATTAATGGGATAAGCCAGAAGAGGGTTTGTGCCGCAAGTAGGACACCGTTGCAAGCTCAAGATCATCTCATGGCTGAGAGGAAACGCCGTGAAAAGCTTGCCCAGCTTTTCATCAGTCTTTCTAAAGTTGTGCCTGGACTTAAGAAGGTAAATTTTTTTCTTTTTTCTTTCCCTGTTATTATTATCATTATTTTTATGATTTTGAGGTTGTTTCAGTAAGCTTAATTATAAGCTATCTTATAAAATGTTTGATAATTTTCTTTATTAACTTTCAGAAAAGGACTTATAAGCTCCCAAAATAATAAGAAACTAATATCTTGTAAACTCTTTTTATAAAAGTAAATCGTTTCTTATTTTTAAAATTTTAATATGCTGATCTTTTAATGTTAACCATATTAATTCTAGAAATATTGTGACTAACCTCTTATAACTTAATTATTCAAAACAACATCAACAGTTTATATATTTTCATAATCTAATATCTTACAAGCTCCAAGCACATATAAAGAGAGCTTATAAGATATTTCAAATGAGTTAATTAGCCAAACATGCACGATTAATAATAATTAGGACTTAAGAAAAAATAATTTAATTTACTTTTCTGTGATGAGTACAGTTGGACAAGGCTTCTCTACTTGAAGATGCCATTAATTACGTAAAAGCTCTTCAAGAACGAGTGAGTGTTCTAGAGGAAGAAGAGATGATCAAGAAAAGCTCCATGGAAGAGGAAAGTTCCAATATTAACTATGATAATCTTGGGAGTACAAGCCAAACGGGTTCTCCAGAAATTAAGGCAAGAATTTCCAATAGGAATGTTTTGATAAAAATTTGCTGCAAGAAAGAAATGGGATTGATGTCAAGAATTCCAAGTGAAATGGAAAAGATGCATTTGAGTGTTGTAGATGTGAGATTCATGCCCTTTGGAGGAACTGCCTTCGATATAACCATTCTTGCTGAGGTACTTTTCTCAACACAACTTAATTATATGTTTAATTTCTTCTTTTTAATTATTTTTCTTGTAATGATTTTTAATTTTTTAAGAGTTTACATAAACTGATTGAGCGTGTGGATTTATGAGTTCTTGAAAACATATGATAAGATATTGTTTGAGAGATCATCAGATGATATAAAGTACTGTTTGATGATCATTTTTCTTAAAGAAGGAGTTTATAAGCTTCTAAAGTGTGGTGATAGGATTTTATTGCTCTTTTATGCAAGTAAGAATTTTCTAACTTAGTTTTAAAATCTTGCATGCGTTGCTCTTTAATTTTAACTATTTAAGTTATAAAGTGTTGTTACTAGTTTCTTATATTTTCCAACAACTTATTTTACCTCATAATTTCAAGAATTTATTATTAAAATAAGATCTGACACTCATCTTATATATAACCTTAAAAAACATGCTATAAAACATGTAGGAGCTTAATTAAAAACACCCTCGAGGTTTACCTTATATATGTTTAGGGAAAACTAGACTAGGACGTTACAAATTAGGGATGATAATATCAACATCTATTGAGGTTTGGCGTCCAACTCTGAGGTTCGGGTCATTTTTATTATACCCCTATCTCTAGTTCAACTGATGAAAAAAAATTTAAAAGAACTTGTATAACATTGCAATTACACTCCCTAAATATATAATATGTTAACATTACAAGTATATCTCCTATTTAAGAGATCTAACTATAAAGTTAAACAAATTCTATTAAATGTTGTCTATTGAATTAACGGTACAAGGTCTAAAGGTAGTTGCGCACACCTTGTCAGGGACTGTTTTGATAATTAAGTGAAATTTTAGGCTGTTTTAATAGCTCCATAAATGAAGGAGCATGATTTTTATTTTATTTTTTTCTTCCACATGGAGGCGTGCAGTTTTGTTTAGTTATGCTGCTCTAAGAAATTTTTGAAAAATTTGATTATATAAAAGCATCTCGATCATTTTAAGAAAATCTAGCATCTGTTATGAAAAAAAGTTGATACGAAATTAATTTCGTAACTAAAGTTACAAATTTTTAATAGCACATATATAGTTCTAAATTAACAAAATTATTAGTTACGGTCAATTTTTCAATTGAACATTAGCTAGCTAAGAGAGCATCTCCCCTTTAGAATTGACGGTGGTTGAATCTGAACTGGATACTCTCTTAGCTAATTTGAGTTATGAAATTGACAACAGCTAATAATTTTGTTATTTTAAAAATTTATATTTGCTATGAAAAATTCATACGTAGCTAATTTATAGCTCTAATTACGAAATAAATTTCGTAGCAATTTTTTTCGGATGCCTAAGTTTCTTTGTATCGTAAATATACATACATACATACATATATATATACAAACACACAATTTTGATAAGTGAAAAGATATATAGTTTTTCCTAGCTGCTTGAGAGTTGATGTTTTACTCTTGGGGTTTGCTGCTTCTATGATGCCGATGCTCTAAATTCAAGTCCCAACAATAAAATTGATCCAAACAATGAATGAATGCATAGAGACTTGAAACGTCGGAACTTCGTAGTTTCACTACAAAACCAATATAACATCAGTAGTATTAATTTATATATACACACACACACACACACACATAGGAATTAGTAATAATATAAACATTTGTTAATTATCAGTTGATGATATGATATATATCAAGTGGTATTACCTTTTATTAATTTTACCGCAATCATGGTTTAATATTTATATCTAACAAATTAATTAGATTAATATCTTACATAATTAAATTAGATAGTCTTTTTTCCAGTTTATTTATATATGTTTAAACACTAGTTATCCATAGATTGATGTGTCATGAGTTTAATTATTCAGTCACACCCCTAGATTCTTTTTTACAATTATCATGATTATTATAATCTATATATTCTTCTGAAACATCTTTGTTCTTATCAACAAATTAATCCATTTCTCATCATTATACGATATTCTCACCTGATAATCATACTAATTAAATATAATATATTTCCTTTTTTGTCCCGTATATAATTGCAGATGCATAATGAATTCCGCGGCACGGGGAAGGACATTGTTGACCACCTGCAGATGGTTTTTGCTGAACCCGCGTCTGGTCACTAATTCAGGGTGCTAATTACAATTATTATAATATTAATCCCACGTTTTCCTCGATAATACCTCATAATAATGACACCTTTAATCTCCTGTGTATTTTTGAACTTTTGCAGAATTTTCTGTGTGTATATGTGACCTTATTTTATGTATTTTTCGGACATATGTTGGACCAGTTACACTAAAGGGCTTCAGTTTCCATGCAACATAATAATTAGGGTTTCTTCTCATCTTGTCCTCTTGTGAGTGGTACTTCATGATTAATAATTTGTACACACGTTTTTCAGCAATTGAGAAAAGTCTCACTTCCCAAGGAAACCGGCCTTCTGGAGTAAAACGAGGTTTGACCTGTATTATGTTACAATTAACAAATATAATTTATATGCATACTGAAAGTTAATCTAAGTAGGATTAGGGTAGATATTCTCTCTCTTTTATTTCATTCATTTCTTTATAAGTAAATCTATCAATATAATAACTAGTGTACGGTGATCTAAAATATTACAAAAAAAACTCTTTTCCATCACTTAAAAGGTTTGTAACGAATAGGACTTATCGATAATTATTGTTATAAAAAGAAACTCTTTTATAATATTTTAAATACACTATAAAAAAATAACATGAGTGACAGTGGCCTCCATTTTGTTACCAATAATATGTTTTAGATTACGTAATTTTACATTGTCACTATATATATATAGCTCAATGGTGAACAATATAGGATTTTAAATTGTCACTACAGATAACTAGTGACACGCGTATACATAGTGATAATCTGGTGATAACAAAAATTTTCATTACAAATTTGGTGACAAGATTTTTATTATCACTGGATAGGCACTACACATATATTCTTAATGGTCAATTGTGACAATAGAAACATATTTTTGTCAATATTAAGTTTGTTAAAATCATTTTTCCTAACAAAATATAGTTTTTTTGTCACTTTTTATATATAATTAGTCACAATTTTGGCATTGTCACTTAATTTTTTGTCATCCATGCTATATTTTTTGTAGTGATATCAAATTTTGATTTTCGACTTTACTCTTCATAATTACAACCACCTGATCCACTCCACTATTTTAACAACCATTATTCTATATTCTTTGACTGCAAGTAGTCCTGTGCTACTCTTGTTCCATTAATATTTTTTAGTAGTCATATTATATCTTACAAATGTGGGATCTCTCTTAAAGAAGGAAAAGACAATATCACTTTACTGAATGGGCTTCAGGCGCTCTCTCTCTCTCTCTCTATATATATATATATATATTAAATCAATTAATTTAATTAATTAGATTTAAAATGTTACAAGATAATACTAATTTGGGACAGATAGAATTCTATCACACATATATGGATGACATTTATAATGGCTTTGTGACAAAATATTAATAGATCTTCAAAAAGAGCAAAATACATACTAAAGATAGCACTTGTGTCAAATGTCTGATAAACTTTTATAACCAAGTCCTAATCAACGATTGGCAAATTCCATCATGAAGATATAGTTGGTATCGGATTTCAATCTTGTCGAAACTAATCATGAATAACAAGATATATACTAATAAATTTTTTATAAAAAAATAAAATTCATTACGAAACCTTGTTCATTAACATATTTATTGAATCTCTGATGGATTTCCTTAAATGTTATATGGATACTTTCTGATAGTGCAATCGGACGAGAGTTTAATGAAAAGGTGGTTGTGTATAATATAAAGATGTGTACATAAATTATAGAGGCATACAATCGCGTTACGCTCTATCAAATATTTTAATATTCAATTTGAATATAGTGAAAAGACTGGTCAACCATGCCAACTTAAATTTGCTTCTGGTGGTTGGATATAATCTTACTTTTCAATCCATTATTAATTTTTTTTTTTTTTTTTGAGAAAAAAGACACCAATATTATAACCACATATCATCGGACAAAGCATCCATAATTACAACCGGAAGAATACCAGAAGAAGACCTTAAAGTCAAAGCATTCCTAGCTATTAGATGAGCCGGTCTATTACTATTTCTACTAACATGGTTAAAAGAGAAGTTTCCAGCAGATTCAATCAAAAGTTTTGCATCAATTAATTAGGACATGTATTTCCTAATTAATTAATTGGATTATGTGTAGATTTAGGCATTGCAAGGTTCAATTGCAACCTAATTAATTGAGATTAGTATTTTATTAGTAATAAAAATTATTTAGCCTCTTAAAATTGTATTTCTTGGTTCTGCATATTGTCTAGTTAACGTGATTGATTCCCTTTTGGATAATATATTTTATGTTTTCTTCCATCTTCATAATTTAAATAATTAAGATTTAATTTGAACGTTAGCTATGACATCATATGGATAGTTTCTTGATTTGATTTTGCTTTAATTAGAACTTTGCAACTAACAAAAGAAATACGGTCCCAGATTGTTTGTATTTTCTTTTATAAAGTAATCAATAAATAAAGAGAAAAAAACAAGGAAATTTAACTTATATATGTTTCTACAGGGAAAATTATAATTTTAATTATAAAATATGGAGAATTTGATACTCATACTTTTTAAGATATATTCAATCTTATTGGGATCTTCACATTAAATTTTCTTTCAAATGTGAATCTATAACTAGATCATGCACTATTTTGGATAGATATTACGATTCTTTTTGCTAACCATTTTCTTTTTTCTTTTTTGCTAAAACTTTTTTATATTTCAAATTAGTGACAATAAGACTAAAATGTATAGTTCTTTTATAAAAATAATATGTAGTTCTTTTAGGGTTTTTCTCGAAACTGGTTATGTGAAAAATATAACAATTGCAAGGATCACTAGACTCACTACAAACTTCCAATCTATAATAGCATGAAAATGTAATGGGTTTTAGATTCACAAAACTATCTCCTATAGTTGGATTAATACTCCTCTAACCGTATTTGGCGAGGTGGGTGAATATATGAAAGTGACAAAATCGATCTGGTGATTAATGATAAAATTATATTGTAGAAGTAAAAGTAGCTATAGTTTACAACCACAGGGGTGAACTATCGGGAGCTTATAACAGAGTTGGTCTGATTGTCCCAACTATGGCAGAATATTCCCGAGATATTAATGAACAACATGTATTTTTATTTATCGACAATATCTTTTATTTGGTCCAAGTATGATCGAGGTATAAGTATCCTTATAAACCGTTTGTCAATCTATGATCTCATTGGTTACTCCCCTCTATCTATTGATTGATCTAACATGGCAACCTTTGTAACAAGTCTCTCCCAACCTAAGCTATTGATCTCCAACGTCTGTCTGGGCCGACGTCAATATAGTCTCAATCACCCTACTCTTGTGGATATATCCTTTTCTTTTCTTTTTACTTCTTCTTTTTTTTTTCGCTTTTTTTTAATGGTCAATTTTCACGCATTATTTTGATGAATAATTGAGGGAAAAAAAAAATTGATATTAGATAACAACATTCAATTTTGTGCATAACATTTTTATTCCACGATACTTACTTACTATGGTACTAATTAACACTCAAAAGGAGAACTCACATTTAATTTGCATATATTATTCAACAAAGTAATCAAGCTTACGTACGAAGATACAATAATACCAAATTGAAATTGAATATCTTTGAACACTTTGGATCACTTATCAGAGAGGGAGAAAAAAAAAAAAGGAACTTTGGTTCTATTATTCCAATTTATGTTTCATCTTCTATTCTATTGTATGGATTAATACCAAATGTACAACATCTACAAACCTGTGTATTTAAAAGAAAATAGCTAATACACTTAAACAACAAAAGATTTGAGCAATTACCTTGATTAGAAACTGATGTTAATAGGAAAAAGTGGAGGTAGAGAGTTATTTGCCATGACTTCACTACAATAATGATTCGTCGTTTATGTGAGGGTAACAAAAAATCCATCATGATATATAATCGTGATGGATTTTTTTCATCTTAGTATAGGCCTCAATAAATGATGATTTCACCATGGTAACTAATCTTTTGGTTATAAAAAAATTAATAATTTTGTAGTGCTGGTATGTACGACATTGCATAGGAGATAAAATATTATTTTGAAACAGGAGATCCTAACCGACCTTAAAAAATATGGCACCAAACTTGCAAATCCACTATATTTAGAGACTTAAAAAAAAAAATTTGTCACGCTTTTAGATGTGACTTTAAAAAAAAAAAAAAGAAAAGAAAAGATTTCCCAGTCTTCTTCTCTTTTTTTCCTTATATTTGGGCCTTCCATGTGTTTTCCCGAAGACCATTTATACCAAAGAAATAAATTTAGCCCAACTAATCATGATCCAATTTTAGCCAAATTAGGCTTGAAAATGTGCACGGGCCCGTATACTGGCAACCCAAAAGGAAGTTTCAAATCAAACTACTAACAGCACAGCAGACAGGTACCTTTTCCCAGATTTTTCAGTGATCGTGATATCAATATGGAGAATTCATCGAACCTAACATCGCTTCCAGAAGAGGAATCCCAAAATGGCGAAAGTGACCCGCAGAGCAGAGCCAAATTGCCATCAGCTTTTTCATCTAGACCTGATCGTCCTGCAATTCAGTATGTGCTCGATCATTTCTTGCGGTTTCTCATAATTTTCTTTTGTCAAAGTTAAATTTTATCCTGTTTATGTTTTAGTTGTTAGTTTTAGCTACTTTTCTTAATTGAGACTTGTTAATATGTATTTCTCCTTTGAGATTCAACCTATCTAGACTGAATGGCAATGAATTATTTAATGCTTAGCACGCTAAGGATTATGATCATGTATCCGTAATCGTTGTGGAAATCTTGAAAAAAATAAAAAGGAAAAAGAAAGAAAAGATTGTGGTTATGAATAACGGCATTTGGCTGATGTAATTTTTCCCTTTCTTCTTCTTCTTCTTCTTCCTATCTTCCTTTTTTTTTTTTTTTTTTGGTTGGATATGTCTGAGAGTAGTAATCAGTTTGGTATTTTGTGAAGATATGTTTATTAATTAAAGGATCCGTGTAACTGGAATTCGGGATCAAGTTCGAATTTTTATGTCTGGCATGTTATATTCTTGCTCCGCAGTGCTAGGAGTGTTTGATATACAGTGTTAGGAAAGGTTGTGCTGGAGTAATTATAAGATACAGGAGAAATTAAATGTAGTCTAAATATAGCGAGGAAAAGATCACATATTTTAGATAGTTATTGAATCTTATCATTTCAAGTACATTCAAGGACTGGGGTTTTGGTACTTGAATCAAAAAGACTGTTTTGGCAAACAATGGTCAAGGAACGGCAAATAAGTAACTAGATCAATAATTTCATAAAGACAAAATCTTGCAGCTATTCGGCATTAATTTCTATTTTGTTTTAAACAGAGCTATTCAGTGATAACATGTAATCAAGTCTGAGTGGTGTCAAAGGTGTGTGACAGTGGTGCTGCAACCTCTTGACTGCATGAAATGTTTTCTTTTCTTTCCACTTTCTC
>JACFYI010003092.1:2476322-2487261 GCA_014898755.1 Handroanthus guayacan | reverse complement strand
AGTAATATCTCATCAGCAGCCCCTTTAAGAGAGGCAAAATAAGCAGTCACAGACTGAGCATTAGAACCATCCTGTTTTGGAGAGAACAGCTTCTCATACAGTTCAAATACACGAGAAACATTTTTCGTATGAGAGTACACATTATGTAAAGTATCCCACATGTTCTTTGCAGAAGTTAAGAACATAATGTTAGCACTCACAAATTTTTCTAGACTATTGAGAATCCACGTCATAACAGAATAATCAACTTGTTGCCAAGTAGCAAATTTCGGATTAGTCGAATATGGCGGGTCGAATTCGATGTGAGATAACTTATTCTGAGAACCCAAAAACAACTTGAAAGCTTGAGACCGCAATACATAATTTGGACCATTTAATTTAACAGTCATACCCAATGCAATTTTATTTTCAACAGCAGAAGCCATGAGTGCCAAATATTAAACAGGCAGACAGATAGACAATAGAGCGCCCAAAAGAATGGCACAAAAGGGAACACTTCAGTCCAGAAATAGATGACCACAGTAGTAAAGGTAGACAGCCATATATGTATCAAATAGCAGCAGCAATTGAGTCAACAAATAGTAGCAGCAACAGAGGGACTGTTAAGTAGCATACAATTTATTGGTACTTAATTAAGAGTTGACCAACAAAGTGGTGAGAGCTACGTAACTAAGTAGCAGCCAATAAAGGAAACTTCATAAGTTTACCATCAAACCCATAGTATAGAGGCCATAAGTAGCAAATAACTACAATATTAGAGAGAGAAATCCATCAGGCATCAACATCAGACCCACAAAGCAGATGGAGGAGAAGAAAATTAGCAAACCATAGCAAACAACGGGAAAGGTGGCCGACGAGCACTACGGCGGCGGAAAGAGTGGCGCCGGTCGCCCGCGAGGGAGGGTATGTACCCACGACCGGCACGCAAGAGCAGACAAAAGTCCAAGTGGCGCCGCGCGACAGCAACTGGTGGGTGGGGCGGCGGCGACGACGCTAGTGTTGGATGGCAAGGGTGGCAGCGGTGGGTAGGGTTTTCTTTACTGTGGGTGGGTGGCGGCGGTGGGTAGAGTTTTTGCTAGGGGCTGCGGCGCTAGACACGGTGAGAATTTCCCTTCTCTTTTTTTTTTTAATTAAATTATTATGAAAAACCCGCTTTAATACCATGTAGAAGAGTAATAAAGCTAGAAATGATTGTTATATCACACCAATAACTCATCTCATATTTATAGGCATATGAGATTGAGTATAAAACAAATAGGGAGAAGTTACACGGTCACAAGAAGTTATACAGTCACAACATAATCAAACACCAAATCTTCTAAATATATCAACAAAGAATAATTAGAAATGGACATCTAAAGCTACCAAAGGCAATTTTGGAGTAAACTTTTTAATTTTTTTTAGCATTGTTGGCATTGGCAGATGAGTAGAAGTGCAGACTTTAGTTGTAGAAGGCACTTGCAGTGCATATTTTGATATTTGTTCCACAAAATAATCGTATGCCATAGTTGAACTTTGGCATGCTTAGTCTTCTTTCATTTTGTGGATGTATAGATTTCTCTTTTCATATTCTATAATGAATCAAATTGTGCTGTATACTATTGTTGTTTCCATAGTGCGTCTTCCTTAGAAAGACTTCCATGGATGAAAAACCTGCCATAAACTTGTTTTTAGGCGACCTCACATTGAGATTTCTCGCAATCATATAACTATATGCCAGAATCCCAAATCCATTAGTTTGTCATTTGAGCAAAACATACTCATCTTGGAACTTTGTGTAACAGTTATGGAAGAGACTGTGTCGAACCTGCTATCAAGCCTGGAGAAACAGCTTTGGTATGTATTGCCTAACTCAGACTATGGTTATCTATCTTCTTTCAATTCATTAGTATATGTTTTTTCAGCACGATGAGTCAATTCAATGCCCATATGCTGAGAAATTGTTTCTTATCACTTTTGTCGTATCATCATGCAACCCTAATCAGCCTTCTTCCCTGAGTGTATCCAGGTTGCTATCAGAGGAGTCACTTGGCTGCTGCAGAAATTCCCTTTCTTGGCTGACAAATTATAGTTGAAGCGTCACATGGTGCTGATTATTATGCTGAAGAGATTTGTAGCATATGTTTGTATACCTAGTAACTAGTGGCTATTAAATATGTAAAGCTTATAAATCATTGTCTTATACTAAGTACCAGCATGGAGTGATGCTGAACTTGTACATATATTTTACACGTGAGCCACGATTCATTTCCATGTACTTCTATCGTGGTAGATTGGTAGCTCAACTGGTGTGACGTATTACTTCTTACATTGTTGTTGGTTCGAACCTGGTTGCAGTGGTAGGTTGTGAACCTATTACCTATGTTGTGAAGGAGTTTCCGGTTGGCTCTGAGATGACACTGAAATGATAGACTCACCCTTTAGATAGCTAGACAATAGCTATAGCTTAAATCACATGTTTTGCAATTGTGGAGGACTCCTACAGTCATGCCCAAAGAGAGTTGTCACGAACTTGCCATTTGAATAATACATATGGTTTTAAATCATATATTTTTCGACGATGGATGACCCTTAGGACCAAGGAAAAACTTGATGGGAGGCTGTGTTTTATATTGAATTAAAGTGTTACAAGAGAAGTACAATATATCTAGTAAATAAGCACAAGTAATATCATCAAAGATACAATAGCTAATTCAGTGGATACACGTGTTTAAATACAAAGCTATCCCTACGGTTATGCACATGACTAAATACAAGGCTCTCCTAAGAAACAGGTAAGTGACTAAGTATAAGGCTGTTGGAAAATACGATCCATATCCAAGTAGATACGTGCGATTTATAAACTTGAACCATAACGAATGCCACAATTAATTTAATACATTCTCACTATAGCCTATTAATTTACACATAATGTAGGGAAAAATTTAGATAGTATGAAAAATTTATACTACGTTGGAGTGTGAGGCCTTTAGACAATTTCTTTTAATGGAGTAGTTTCAAGCATTGTTCCTGAAATACCCTTTAATATTATCTGATTTTAATAACAATCTATAAGTAAATAAATGTCATAACCCACTAAATTTATTTTTTTATTAAATTATTCATATATTTATATTAACAATATTAATTATATTCTAATTCCTAAATACATGCAAATCAAGCCTATATAAATGAAATATATATTAATTATTTTATACACAGGAATTTAGTAGTAATAGATGCTAGTATTAAATTAAATACAATTATAAATAATAATAATATAGTACAGTTCGTACTATTTAATATTTTTAAAATAAAAAAATGACAAATTTTACTATTTCAATCATGTGACCCATTTCCCCATCAAATGCACAAAGAGCAACCGCTAAATATTTGGCGCCAGGGGCATTTACGTAAACTAACATAGGACGCCATTGACCATATATACAGTCAGGGATTCGTGTCTGTTTCCTCCTTTCATTCTCTGGCGGAGACACAGAGAGGGAGAGAGGGACAGTGGCCCAGCTAAGCTCAATTCCACGAAAAAGCTCGCCAACCCAAGTCTCGGTGTCTCCGCCGCGTTCTCGCTTTTACATTACCCAATTTGCCCCTGATTCCGCCGCCTAGTTCTTTCCAAAGCTTGAATTTCTCTCCTCTTTAGGTGGCTACTGATTCGGGTTTCATCATCTGAATCACAATGTCGGCGGTTTCGAACTTTTCCTGCCGGCATTGTGAAATTCGGCCTGCATTCAGATCAGACAATCGGTTT
The DNA here is from genome assembly GCA_014898755.1 of Handroanthus guayacan. Classification (NCBI taxonomy): domain Eukaryota; kingdom Viridiplantae; phylum Streptophyta; class Magnoliopsida; order Lamiales; family Bignoniaceae; genus Handroanthus; species Handroanthus guayacan. Next base: position 2,483,513 of record JACFYI010003092.1, on the reverse strand, counting down.
GGTTTCATGTCCTTGATCAATCAGAAACAGTCGAAGCTGAAGGTTATGCGGCCATCTCGCCAGGTGGTTTTTCTTTCCTTTTCTTTGAAGAATAATGATTAGAAATGTGTTTCAGACTTATTTTTAGGTGACTTTCTTAGTTGCTTGGTTGTCATGTTTCAATAACTGCGCGATAGGCTCTGTAGTTTTTGAACGTGAGTAAAAATTAAAACTTTCCTTTTATGGGCGAAGTATCATTTTGAAGGCCTTTTGGCTGTTAATTTTGTTTCTTTATTGAGAAAATAGCGAGAAATGCATTGTTATCTGTGCGTACGAGAATCTGGGTTCAAAGTATATCTGCTGGTTAACTTGGCATCAAAACAGAATGCACCTTCCCAGCGAGCTTATAATTACTAGGATGCTTTAGAGGAGTGGATATGACACTCTCTTAATATTTATAAATAGATAAACTCATAATGTATCATATAATGTTTGAGTTATGTGGTTAAACTTAAAATTTAAGCTTAAACCATGTTCTTACTTAATGCCTCTCATTATTCCGAATAAGATAATCATATAATATTTGTTCTCTTGGATGTTTCCTTAATTTGCATCTCTCAGGTATCTTTGAATCACTCAAGAAGGGCACCTACCTCTCCAAGCATACGCATGACAATGGTAGATGAGAGGCTAGCAGATACGAGTATTGTTGTGAAGCCTGCTGACATTTTGGTAACCAATATCCATATTATCTTTGGCATTTTGTTTTCTGAAAAAGGGAAAAATGTCACTGCCTCAGATAGATTTATGTTTCTGATGTTTCTGTTTCAAATGTATTTTACTGATCAGATAACATCTCTATGCAGGTGTATGATCTCGTGCAAGGAGCAGATGTGAGTTCTATCATTTTGTCTATATTCTCATTTAGCATTGTCTGTATTTAAGTACAATCAGGATCATTTTACTGCTGTTTATTCCCTTCTCCAGAGAGATTTATTTTTTGAAGTGACATAGCCTTTAGACAAAGAACAGTAATGCTGTTATTTAAAGCTTTCTTTGAATTTTGTTTCATAAATCTATACAAAGGTTTTATTTTTCTTTATTCCAAACCCCTGTGAGCTGTATCTAGGAAGGTGGATACATGTCATGAAGGTTCTAATTTTTGTCCTGAAATTGAGAAATTGAACGTTTATTGGATTTTTTATACCATTGACTGCAATTGTGATGAGGACGAAGCATTATATGTCAAAATGATATGTTTATTTTTGCCTAGGTGTGGAAAGAATTTTTATATGCAGTGTGCTAAACTTTTGGAAAACATTTGAATGAAATGAACAAACTTGTTCAAGACTGTACTTCTGCTTCTTCTAAATGTAAAATCTGGGTAAGCATACAGAATTCAAGCTTCATTTTCTTTGTGCACAAGAGATTTAAACTAAGACCAAAGTAGTGGGTAACATATTCTTTCCAACTGAGGTCTCCTTTATGGGTTTGTGTGGTGACTGTATGCCTCCAGTGTAAAATGTAAAATGTCATTTCTTGGTAATCATATTATCTATATCTACCTCGCATTGAAATAGGTTTGCTAATCTCGATTAGTCTAGTTATGGGATGCTACCGAGAGTCCAGTTCCAGTAGGAAGCTACTTGCATCAAATTTCTATACAATATCCATGAAGATTATGGTTTGCAGGACCGGATCTGTAGTGCTCTCGGAGTTTATTTTCTTGTTGTTGTTCCACTTTAATATGAATGTGCCGTTTAACTTTTGGTCCACAGGTGAGGTGGAGTCACATCATGGACAAATCAGTGCCTGAGCCTCCAACTGCTGTTCTTTTGCATGGCATTCTAGGTAGCAGGAAAAATTGGGGTAGGTGCTATTTTTTACCGGGATTAAATTACCTTGGAAATTAATTATGACTACAGGACACTGTTATATTGACGCTGACATATAGTTTTGTCTTCCTTAACCTTTGGCCGAAGATCCCCTGCTACTTGAAAACTCACGTGCATTTACTTATAGCTTCTTGAAGTTGCTAACAATTGATGGAAAATTTGACAGGAACTTTTGCTAGAAGATTGGCCAAAGAGTTTCCTAAATGGCAGGTAATTCACAATTTCACACATGCACTTGTTTTTATTGCCATTATTCAAAGCAACTGTATGACTTTGTTTTCTAATTGTGCACTAATCTTTTCTTTGGGGATTTTAGCAGTTATTGCTTCTTTTACTTCCAAAACACCATCACTCCTAATACATGATGTGGCAGCACTTATTCTTTATGATTTCTTTTTAGGTGAAGCAATGAAGATGCTTCACATTTCCACTGAATCAACTCCAATCCCACTAATTCTTTTTTCCTTTTCATTGACTCAGTTTCTCCTTGTAGACCTGCGATGTCATGGTGATTCAGCATCTCTGAAGAAGAGAGGGCCTCATTCGGTTGCATCAGCTGCTCTTGATGTTTTAAAGCTAGTATGTAGTTCTGAAAATGACTATCTGATGTGCTTTTTCAGTTGTTCGAAATGATGTAATTTGGAAACTATTTGCTGTTTGTCCGGGACTCTTGGTATTTGTTTGCCTTTTCATTTTCTTATAGCTAGGTTTGCCTTTCTTCTAACAGTAAGGGTGGCCACATTTCATGTAAACTTATGCTGCTCCGCGTCTTGAGATATTTTCTCTTGCCTCCCTGGCAGCAAGCGACTGTTACCCAATCGCATTTATAGGCGCAACTGGCATTGTAATAACTGCTACTTTGACACAGAATCTACTAAGTCTATGAATACATAGCCATCAATGTCTATGCATAAAACTTATTTGTAGAATTATTGTCGTATCAGCTGCCCCATATTCAGTTATCCTTCTATCTTCTCAATCTGAACTTTTGCTTACTATTTTTCATCTAACAATACTTTAATTCTTTTGACCAGCTTGGTCGGCTGAAGCTAACTCCTCGAGTGGTAGTTGGTCACAGCTTTGGTGGTAAAGGTAATTAGTGATCATCCTTGTGTCAATTACGTGAGCCAAATGTGGATGTTATGATGCATCCTAGTAAGGGATCTTATTACTCTTCTGAACCAGTTTACCGGTTTCTCTCTTAATTTTCTTGCAGTTGCCTTGAGCATGGTGGATCAGGTTGCAAAACCTCTTGCTCGTCCTGTTAGAGTAAGTATGGACTCCTATGTTTTTACTAGGCTAGCTCTGTTCTTTTCGTTTCTTTATGTTCAAGAATTTGGAAGTAGAGCTGCAGAGTATAGGGTTTACATAGTAGATTCTCCAGAGTCTATATAATAAACCTGATGAATCCTCTGACAGTTTTGCAACTCAAATTCATACTGTTGTGGGACTAAATTCCTTTATGTTCCCATCCCAGGGCCCTTAGACCAAAATTCAGAATATGGGCCGCTTCTGAATTTTTACTGTGCCTAGTTATATTTTCTTGATTTTATTGTTTTCTTATCCTCTCTGCCTCTTCTTTATAATGGCATTTCAGGTCTGGGTTTTAGATGCTACTCCTGGAAAAGTTCAAGCAGGTGCTGATGGAGATGACCATCCTGCCGAACTTATATCTTTCCTAAAGATGCTGCCGAAAGAGGTATCTGTTCATCTTTGAAACTGTTTAGTCACTCCTTTTTTCTCCTTGCTTATGATTGTATTTGGCCTATCAACTTATTTGGAATCTTTATGATATTCCTTGTCATTCTGGACCACTCAAGTAATACTATTATGACTTGAAATACCAAGCTTGTGGGATGCTGTATTTTAACTGTAACTTGGTTCTAATAATCAAAACGCCAGGACACTGTTCATTGTAATAGTTCATGAATCAATTCGCATATTGATGCAAACATTCCTCTTTGTTTTCAGTCTTCTCCTATTTGATGATGAAGTCTATAGTCCTTTAGTTGCTTTGTCATATACATCGCTAGAGCAAAAGAGCAGGACATGAGGGAAAAATAATACAACATAGAATATGCTTGCACATTATTTATGCTACTTCAATTATGATTTTCAATAAATCGATGCCTTCTAAATGGTGTTTATTGCGGACTGTGTCATTTTTGTTGATAATATTGGGATAATTACCTCATCACCCCCTAAGATTTGGTATAACTACCAAAACACTTTTTGAGATTTGGATGATTACCATTACACCCCCTAAGATTGCATACTTGTCATTACACCCCCTAAAGATTCTAAACACTTTAAGTAGATCCTTTGAATAAGGGGGCATAACTTTGGGGGTGTAACTGTAATTTATGCATATGTTTAGGGTGTGTAATTGTAATTATGCATTAACTGAACTGTACAATAGCGTATATGGTAATAACTCAAACCTCAGGGGGTGTTTTGGTAATTATGGTTAACCGTAGAGGTAATTATCCCTTATATTTATTATGTTGGTAGCAATAGCATAAATTATTCTTGTTAATACCAATTTGTACTTGTCTCTCAAATTATTCTTCAAGGAAGATCTCTTCCAAATGGGATGTTGTAAATGCTCTTGTTCAGCATGGCTTCTCACAAGATGTGGCTCAGGTACGTTCTAGGTGTAAAAAATGTATTAGTGAATTTCCTTTAATGGGTATTCCCTGGAGAAGTTTGTTTTAATGCTCATAACTTTTCCAAACCTGTCTTGACACCTATAAGTTATAAAAATTGATGCTTTCTTCTAATTTCTTTGCATTACCTCCTTTCCCCATTCTTCCATCGCAGTGGGTGGTAACTAATCTTCGGCAGACTGGGGTGGTTAATGGAGCATCTTCGTCAAGCTTCTCCTGGGTGTTCGATCTCAATGGTATTTCAGATATGTATCAATCATACGAAGAGACAAATCTGTGGTAAGTTATCCTTTCTAAAAATGAAATAAAATAATAATTAATGTGACGATAACAAGGTTCCAAACAAAAAAGAATAACGACTTTCAGGATTACTACTTAGTCGTATTGAGTTCTTTTCCATTCTTGAATCCTACAGCTGGGAGAACTAAGTTATCATTTTCGCAAGTGCAGGAAGCTTGTAGAAGATGTTCCTCGAGGTGTGCATATCAACTTTCTCAAAGCAGAAAGAAGTTTGCATAGATGGGCCCTGGAAGACATTCGCAGGATCCATGTAGCTGAGGAACAAGCTGCTGAAGAGGGAGGAGGAGTTGAAATGCACGTCCTCGAAGATGCTGGCCATTGGGTATGTAGCCATGTTCTCCTGAAAACTCTTTTCCTTGCATTATTGCACAAAATTGAAAGCCCCCTTAGGACATGCTTCAAATATGATTCATGTTTCAGGTACATGCTGACAACCCAGACGGTCTCTTCAGAATTCTTTCATTCTCATTCCAAGGATTTTAGGTACAAGCATTTTTTTCATGGCACTTCCAGTATGATGAAGTTCCATTCCTTTAGTTACAAAATTCTGTGTTAGTATCAAAGCATTACTTTTAGTTGTCTGAGAAGAATTCTAGGTGGATATGGCAGATGCTTAGAGTTAGTAGGTTTTTGAGTTGCATTTACGAATGTATCTATTTGGCTATAGACACGTAAAATGGAGGAAACAATCATATTTTAGCCTCTAAGTATAATCACCATTTTGTACGAGTACGACATTGTAAGAACAAGAAGTGGTCAATAATTATTTCCTGGTTTCCTGCTGATGGAACTCTATATCATTATAGTTTCATTACACTCCCATTTCTTGCAATCTGAAAAGTGGTCCCTTTTACTATTTATACTCGAAATCTTTTGCTGTTCTTGAATTCCAATCCAAAAGTACTCCACAGAAAATACTAAGCTACTCTCACCGTCGGTGAGACGAGCAAGTTTTGCAGAGTTCGAACTGTCCAGCTTCATTTGAGGAACAATAAAGAGACCTCTTTTGAGTATATGCTGACCATTTCATTTCCATTCTCCTGGCTGCAATTGGTTGATCAATTTATTGCATTCACCACAGCTGCTTTTGCCATTGGGAATTTGTCTCGGAGCCCTAATTCCACCAAGAGCAGGATATGTTTACTTCTCTTTTGTGTGCAGTCACTTCAATGTATTCGTGCGTCCTTTCAAAATGGTATTATCAGGAAGAAAATATGAGTCACAATATAAAACTGTTACGAAAAATGTGTTATTGTGACAATGAATCTTATTTTGTCATTAATAATATTTTTTAAATGATATTATCACTATAATTACAAAACTTTTACTCTCACTAGGTTGTGAATATAGATATGTATGGTTTATGGTTAATAATGACAATATACACATAACTTTCATCACCAAAACATATAAAGTTATTATTGTGACAAAATAAATTCTGTCATTTTTTATAACAATTTTAAAGAACTATTTTCCAACCTATGATTGAAGTTCAGCTGTTTTGAAATATTTGGAGGTGGTGCTTCGACTTTTAATTGTTTAAAATCAACCATAAACAAGAAAGTGACTTTCACCTAACTTTTGGAGCTTTTTTTTTTTTTTTATTTCCCTTTCTTTTCTCTGAGTAGAGTCTTCTGTTTCAAAACATATTTCATCTTATATATTATTGACCGGATATAAGCTAAGTATATTAAATATTTTTCTCATAAAAACATAATGTTGAATGATACATTTAACATGTTTTCATTCGGTAGATAAGATTTTAAGCATGTTTAGAAAAAAGGGAGCGAAATTGACTTTTGAATATTTTTAATGTTTATTTCGAATTAATTTCCTTATCCTAACTTGACGAGTAGTTTCCTAATAATCAAAATATAATCATGTGCATGAAATTAAGGTACCACATTAGGATATTCTCAATTATTATTAGTGGTATTTATTGATAGTGATCGTAAATTAAATAAAAATGGTAATTCACTAAGAGTATAAAGTTTATATTATTTTTTCATATTGCAATATTCAACTAATATGTTAATACATCACTAACAATAAAGAATAATACAAAAGCAATGAAGAAAAATTTTTAATAGCATATTATGCACTAAAAAAAATCTTCAAATTTATCATACGATAAGTAAAGAACCCCACATATTCAATTATCAATCAGGAACTGATGCATTTTCTTAACAATAAGAAAGGCAAGAAAGGATTCATGGCGATTAAAATCGATCTTGCTAAGGCCTACGATAATGTTGAATGGCCCCTTCTTGGTCAAATTCTTCGGAATTTTGGTTTCACGGATAGGTTTATCAATTGGATTTCTTGTTGCTTATCATCTGTTTCATTTTCGG
>JACFYI010003092.1:2440455-2457941 GCA_014898755.1 Handroanthus guayacan | reverse complement strand
GTGATGAGGAACATCTTAGTATTTCAGTGGAAGATTATATTGAAGGACCCGACAAGTGAATTTTGCTTTAGAAATTCCTGCGGGTTTGTCATGCTCTGTTTTTCTTTTCTCTTTCTCTGTTTTCAATGGCCAGCTTAGGTTTACAGACAATTTATGTTGGGGTCGGCGGCCATGTATTGGACGGCCCATGAATATTTTTTGACAAACGAAGTTTGGTACGGTACCAAGTTTTGTTGACGTCGTATAAAGAAGTACTTTGATGTTAAGGTTTCATGTATGCAAACGGATATATTGCTGAGTTTGAGTATCGCAGTAGTTCAAATCAACCATTGAGATCCTCTACCGTGATTCATTTTTTAATTTGATTACACATATGCTTAAGTGTATGACATTTATAATTATATAAAATGGAAGATGAAACATTATTTTAAAATAACGAACCCTAATTGAAAATCAACCATAATCTTCTTTAAATAAAACAAACAAAAAGAAAAAGAAAAAGAAAAATACTTGATTGTTCTGAAAGAGTCTAGAAACTATTAAAATCCTATATTAATAAAATGTATAGATAATAACCTCTTTATATAATTTTTGTATCTTGATATAGTATTTTCGGATATGTTAAGAACAAAGCCTATTTTCTATATGATGTCAAAGTTAGACTTATTCTTAATATTGGGTGATATAGTGTTGGGCAATACACTTCAAATTGTCCCATGCTTCACATGTCCGGCTATTAGCATGAGGAGATGATGTTACAATCTCACATGCATAGAGTGCAAATGTAATAGTTTTCTTATATAATTTTAGATCATCCTGACTTTTGAGTTATTATTTGGGATGAGTTAGATCTAAAATCCATGTTTAATAACACACTAACAATTTAGCATGTAGATTCTGCGTATCGCGTATGTAAATATAATTTTATGCTTCAATAAAAAGTCATACAAACATAAAAAAAAAAATATGATTGTTCAAAAATTTATATAAAAATAATAATGAAGAAGTGGATAGTTAAAGATTGCGAAGGAATTGTTGTAATTGTGAAGAGTAAAGATGCAAACCAAAGTCTTTCTGATAAAAGATGCAAAATCAAAGATTTAATATCCTAATTTTCACTCTAGAAACAAAACAAAGCTTCTCTTTATTAATAATATAGACATAGACAAGTTGTTACCCTACTTCATCATTCTTGACTATTTTAAAGGTAAAATCTCCATAATAAGTGCCAACCGAACAATAATTTGATCCGAGTTATATTTCACCATGAATTTTAAAATCATCAAAAATAATTTTCACTTTTATCCAACGCTTGAGAAAAATTTAAAGGACAACATCGAGGATACCATTTACCATGGCATATTTAATTTTTTTTAATTAATTTAATTATATATAGGAAAATTTAAAAGAAAGAGAAAAATTGATGATGTCTTAAACACAGCCATTTCTTCACACGTTTGTTACATGTGTTAAAACCAAAGCATGAGTCATGTCTTTGCTGAATATATTTTCTGTTGGAAAAATAAGTTGGAAGATTATATAAAAGCTTAAACCAGAAAAGCTGTAAGTGAATTTCAAAGTCGTCGTTGGATCACTTTTGCCATCGAATGAATTTCAAGCGAAAAGCGAAGTACACAGTAGGAGAGTGATTTAAGTAAATTTTAACGTGAAATATATAGTTAGAAACTAGTATGTTGGCTTATTAGGCTAAATATGCAGCCAGTATTCGGCTTCTATGTGTATTGTCAAAAGACATTGTCGTCATTTTCTCTCTTGTCGTTTGGGAATTCAATTGGACAATGGACTTTGAGCGTATTGACAAGACTATGCTTTGACAAGGCTCATTAAAATCATATCGCAGTCCTCTGATGCCAATATTTTCTTTTGAAACTCACTTGGAGAGCAAAATGCTTTTGGAGGAGTGAATACTTTCAAGATATTTTTTGAACAACAGATCAAAACTAATAAATTTCATGGGTGAACTACCATTTAACTTGTGACCATGAAACCAAAAATGATTATATGATGAGAACTATAATGAATACTGTACTTTGAACTTGTTTATCGATTTATGCGTATCATCCTTGTGCAGGGTCCATGCTAATCTTCTTTTTTGTCATTCCTATTTTCACGAATGTCTATATTGAAACAGCTTTTTAAATTGAACCCACAGGAAAAATTTGGAGAAACTGAACCCGAAGCTATAAAAAGGATGCAAGAACTGAAGCTTAACGAAGAAGGCGTCCACGATGAAGAAAAGCAGAGGGTTGCAGCAGATTGGGAAACCGCAGCTGAGAGGTGTTGATTCTTGATTTCTTCACAAAGTTTTGTATACTTCTTACGGAACTCTGTTTTACTCTTACATCATTATTTCATTATTATTAGGACATTGAACTAGTTCCTTTTTGTTTGAACAGAGGAATTGCTGCAAGAAAAAACATATATGGTGCTAGAGGGAGTGTGAAGCAATCCATTAAGGAGAAGCTAACATACCCGACGGATATTGTTCAGGAGGCTCGTGCACCGCGTGAATACGGTGGACCGAAACGAGAAGAGAAGATGGTGGATGATGTTGAAGAAGGGCCTTCTGGACCTGGGGCTTTCACCTCAGTGACAGCCTCTGATTAGATGCAGGGGATGTAGATGATAAGTTACATTTCACAGAGGTAAAATTATGTGATGAATAGTATTTTGGGATGCTGTATTTTTTAAGCTTCCGTTAGTTTTGGACCCTGTTTGTACTAAATATTTTGTTTGTTTAGTTAGCAAGTATACGTTTACTTAAATTTATTCACGTTAATAGTTAGCATGTTTTATGTTTTTCCAAATATAGGGTTTTGCTTCTTATTTTATTCTAGAATAAGAAGGTAAGTTACAAAAGTATTTGGGTGAAATAAGGTTTTGTCCCTTCTGTTTTGGAGGAGAATATTAAGTTTTTAAGGTAGGAATTCCACTTTTTTCTTAAGCGAAATTTATTAGATTTTATTAACACATCTCTCTCGAGATAACAAATTAGTAAGATGTGAGAAGCTTGTAAAATCCAAACATGTTGTATAATGTTCTGAATAATGTATAAGTTCATTGAAGTATCCTGTTAGTTGCATGTAATGTTATTTACATGTCTAGTTAAAGTAATAGACTAGTCAAAAATTAAATTCGAGTCTGCAATGTGATAATACAAACTGCATCTTGATTAGATCTCGGAGTTGATCTGACACAACGATTGTTTTTAATTTCTTCACTCAAATGTCAAGATTGTGGTTAGAATTCTTTATTTTAAAATTGTATTTTACTTCATATTTCATTACTACATATCAAAATTATATCTTATTTTTTATTTCACTTTATGAATATATGTCATGTTCATAAAATATTTTCTTACAAAAACATATAAATGTAAATGCAATACACATAACATGGATTATTCCTTATTCCTTATTCATGTCGCTAACCTAAACAGTTCCAGACATTCATCCAAATGTTCCTCTACAAGTGAACAGAAAACTAATGTTACATTTCCACATTGTAAAGCTTACTCGCTCAATTCTTTAATCCGTACGCCATGGGGAAAGGCTGTGATACTTTGTCTCCGAGGAGATGTCCCTTCGAGAAGTGGCCTTCCAGTACCGATGAAAGATGTTCGTCGTGCCCCACCGTTTGTCAAAAGAAAACGGAACGTCCAATAGAGGACTTTGGGTGCAAAAACTCTGTACAAGAAAAATACATCGTACCAACTTGGATACTTCACGTATGGATCACCTCTGCAAGCCCCTGAAACGATTAGCTTCGCAAACTCCTCAACTGGACCACCCGATACATGTACCTTAGAACAGAACGCACCAGCAAGAAATGGATGAGTAAATTGATTGGCATATACTCATACGTTGAGTTGAAATCATCCGGTTGTCGTCTCATTACAACTTTTTACGTCTCATTGCAACTTTTTATGAGAGGTTTGGGTGAGTTTATATATGCTGTTTAAAACTTCTCATAAGATGCAATGAAGAGTTCGATTGATTTTTCTTGAAAAAGACCAAGGATTTTAGAATCTTATAAGCTTCTTCAACAAAAACCAAGTGGTTAGGTGTTTTTGTGATACTAATGTTCTTTTATTAATCTTCAATCTTATATTATATAAGATTCTATTTATTCAAACACTTCAATAATTTACAAGTTTCAAAAGAAGTCGTATAAGATAGAAAAACTTATAAGATGCTTCGAATAAGTTTAACCAAACAGCTTCTAAAACTATTGATGTCAACCATCGTTTTAATGACATAATTTTAGGACAAATCAAGAAACATGGGCAAGATGTCCTAATGGAGGAACTTACTTCTCTTTCTTCCTTCCACTGCATTTCTGCGCCTTCCTCAACCATAAATTTTCCGTGTATCATTTCGGTTCCAATCCAACCATGTGTTGCAATTGTTATCCCAACTTCATTTTTCACTTCAAATCTAAGCGTTTCGTAGAAGTTTATGAGTGCTGATTTCGCAGCCTACAAGTCACAAAAAAATTAAAAAACAAAAAAAATATCGAAAACAAGTAAAAGTATCCCTATATATGAGGCAAAAACAGAGTTCACTGGAACTTACAGAATACAAGCTCATTCTTGGCAAAGGCAACCAATTCTCAACCGATGCATTCACTATGATACGACCATTACTTTCTCGTAAATAAGGCAGCGCTACATAAGTTGGATAGACATTGCCCCAGAAGTTTATGTCCTGATTATGAACAAATATTTTAGATGCCATATTGTTTAACTAATCTTGCACGAGTTCTGGCAACAAAATTTCTTGATATATAATTCTAATGGCACGTGGAAATATTAGTCCTACATCGTACCATTAAAACTGGAAACATGCTCGAGTCTGTAGCTTCCTCGAAATAGAAAGTGTGCCCTAAAGTCACTGTGTTAACTAGATGATCCACTGCAAGAGGGGAAAAATGTAAATGAACCATAGAAGATGAAGTACTTCATGCACTTATAGGGTTATAATTTGGCTATAACTTGTTTGAAACATCTTATAAGCTCTATAAAGTCATACATCTCGTAAGATTTTAAAATTAAATTGTTAAAGTGTTTGAATAAAACAAGATTTTAGAACTTATAAAATGTTAATAATTCAAATTTGTAATTAGTATGGTTAGAAAAGCATGTTAAGATTTTAAAAATAAGTTTGGAACTACTTATTTTCTGTAAATTAAAGAGATTAAAGATCTCAGCACTTGATTTTGCGAGCTTATAAGCTCTATTTTTAAAAACATCACCTAATAATACTTTATAGCATCTTGAAAATCGATTATCTATCAGACATAATTTCTATCGCCGCTATGAATTTCTACTTTCTATGCAAGTCTTAGTTCAAAAATTTTAGGTGTTGATTAGGACGATGAAGCATAATACATATATAACATGTATATGAGAACTTCTTACCACGCCCATAGTAATTGATTGTTTCATTGATAAATCTACGACAATCATCTTCCTTGACAACATCGGCAGCCATTATCAAGACATGTGATGCACCCAGCCTTCTTGCATTCTCACTTATTCCTCGTAACCTTTGTTCTCTACGTGCGACCAATACAAGATTGGCCCCTCTCTTTGCATATTCATAAGTAATTTGCTGTCATTACAACGAACATATATCCTTAATATTCCTCCTTCGCTGATCGGTCTTCAGAATACGAAAGTATATAAATGTAATGTGATTTGAACCACTTATGAACCTCTAAACTGGAATTAATTATTATACATATCCTATGTTTCGATTCGTTGTGCCTTGATGTTCCTAATCCTTAATTAATGATGACTGGCCTTAATTATAAAGCATAGAATAATTGAAATTTGTTAAAAGTTTCATGCAATTTTATATATATATATATATATTATATCCTGCATAATATATACTGAAATCCTCATTTCTCTATATGTGATTGCTTGTTGCTTTAAATTACAATCCCACATAAATTAAGAACCAAGATTAATTAGTATCAACACACACGCACACATAATCGTGTGAAATTGATTGTTGATAGCATTTTCCTGATTATGAGTGGCTGAAATTAATTACTTCTTTTTAAATGTTTGGAAACTTAGCTTCTATGATAAGTTTTCTAAAATTAATCAATAATAATGTATAATCTCATATGCAACCTTATTCGTGCTCAAGATCTACTGCAAGATATTTTTAATAAAAATAAGTGATTATAATTTCAAATACCACTATTTTTGTTAGCTTACGGTGAATTATAATTTGATTGTTTCCAAACGCCATATACTATCCATTATTATTTGCTTTTTCCAACTTTTGACAAAAACAGAAAGAACGAGCTTATTTCAAACATTTTATAAGCTCCTACATGATATTTTTAAAACTTATAAGATGCAAAGTTGTCAAACTGTTTCAGAGAGAGGGGGAGAAAAAAGTGTTTGATAAGATGCTGATAATGGTAGTTTTAAAACTATTTTAATTAAAATTAAAATAGCAAATAAATATTTAATTTCAAAAAATAAAGTAAGAACTTTCTTTTTTTCAAAAAAAAAAAAAAAAAAAAAAAAGAAACCTCATAAAATCCTGGACCTTGCAAGTTCTTGTCATTGACACATCCATGCACATACTCATGTAAAGAAGAATATGCTACACTAATTAAATTCATACAAAAAATGGAATAAATGAATTAAATTAAATCCGGATGTTTCAATTTAATTACCTCTCCAATCCCAGACGAAGCACCAGTTATAACCACCACTTTATTCTCCATATCTTCACTACTAAAATAAGTGCTGTAAAGCCTCTCGCAGGTGCTGATAAAAAGAAGCGTTGGCCATGCAAACGCAAGTATCAGTAAGCTTGCCGGTGGGACAAAACAGTTCAAAATCGCGTTCATCAGATCCATTGAAATCGCTTAACCGTAAAACCCACTAAGACGAAAAGAGGAAAATAAGGGAAACAAGAGTTGAATTTTGGGGGGTGAGTTTCAGGCCTTTCTGCAAATAAGAAGATGAACACGATTTTGGTGTTAATTGTTTGGAATTTATTGGAAGAAGATGAACACCATTACTGCATGCAGAAGGGAGTGGTGAACACTGAACACGTGTTTTTTGTACAGAGAAGACGTTGTCGCTGATTACTGGGTAATTTCTTTGGAGCTTCTGCATGCACATGATAATGCGATTTTGGTTACAACTTAACTACATCATTGTGTTTGTGCTGTGTGTGGGTAAATTAATTTATCTTTGGAAAAATAAATTTATTTATAATGTAAAGATAATGTTAATTTATGGATTATTTGAAATTAATAATTAATACTATCAATATAATTAAAAGCGTTAAAATTAGTATGAGTTATGGAATGTAAATTAATATACAAATTAAAGCTGATAAACTTTTACATGATGCAAGAATAGAAAAATTAATTGTAGCGAAATCCGAAGCAGGTAATACCTTCGTAGCTAATTTCAGCTACATTTAATTTATATTAGCTACCAAAACCTATTACGAAATTTATGTTGAAATATATAACATAAAATGTTCATGTCTAAGTCTATGGGTGTCTTGAACTCTTATAATGCAAGATTATGATTAATTTAGTGCATGTGTCTTTTAATTGTTAGGAAGATTGTTCATATAAAATTATTTCCCATTAATGGGACATTAATCTGGTCTATCTAAAGGCTTCCTTCTCCTTCGAAGTTATTTGGAATTAAAGTTCACATTATATTTATATAGAAGATGACTTTCTTTGATATTCTACCGTTTGAGTTAATTTTGTAATTTTACACACTAAGCTTTCCAACAATTAATTTCATTGTAGTAATTTTTTGATAACGGATGCCTGATGTTTTGATAGTGACGGCTTTTCCCTTTCACCTCATTTCAAGAAAAAAATATCTTAATTTTAAAATGAAAACAATAAGACATAATACATCTTCTTTCAAAAGTAGCATGCTTGCTTTCAAGCAAAAATATTGTTTGGCTCACTTTTTCTGTCAACCAAAATGGTATAATCCTATTTAAGGTATTTAATTAAATAAATATAACAACATTACATAATTGTTACTTTATAAAATGCAAATATAATCTAGGAAACATATGGTCACACGCATATTTAGGTGCCAACAAGTCCCGTAATTTTCTCCCCCTCACTTACCCTTTTGAGTGATCAGCAAATTTAAATACACCAAAATTTTATTTATTTATTTTTTTAATTTTTTAAAATTTCTAATCAATCAACATATTATCAAAAAAAAACAATGTAGAAACAGAGTATTTTGCTGTTTTATTCCAATATTCTAAATTACTAAATATCAAGAAAAAATAATATTCTGGAACCCAAAATCTCCCATTAGACACCTCCAAACCTTGACCAGAATTCTTGCATCAAATTCATAGGCATAGCTTGAATATACATATTGCTTTTGTGTATATACCTTCATATGCTTAGAATCCAAATAAATATCAATTTACACCCTTTTTGATGTAATTTTAGATTCTGGTCTGGGCTTTCTGAAATTCTAATTCTTTTTTCATTTTTATTTGTTCTTTAGATTATGTTATGTTCTCATTATTTCTTCTTTTTTATCATAGGAACATTATCCCATTACTAGAATATTGTTTTTGGTGCAGTTTTAATTTGGCCCTTTTGATTGGCTTGATCAATTGTGGAATTAAAAAAGAAATTGTATGATCAAGATTCTTGTTTTTCTGCCATGAATTGTTATAAATCTTCACTTTTCAAAGGCTGATTTTCTGAGGAATTAAGGTATTTTTAGCTAAAAAAATGGGCTGTCTTTGTTCGAAGGGATCGAACATAAATGATTATGTTGCAGAAAATGAAAAGGAGAAAGAAAAGGAGCTAAACAGAACAAATTCAGTACAGATGATTGCTCCCATGAAAGAGGAGGTTAAAGTAGAAGTAGGAAATAATATCAAGAATGAAGGTTCTGTTCATTCAAGATCTAAGACAACCTTAGAAACATCAAATTGTGAGGAGAATGTTAAAACGATAATCATCGAAAGGCCTAAAAATGGGCACCGGAGGCATTCGACTATGGATTTAGGGGGTGTTAATGGGATGATGAATATGGTCGTAAGTATGCCACATGGTACGAGAGGCGAGCAAGTCTCTGCCGGATGGCCGTCTTGGCTATCTTCGGTTGCTGCAGAAGCGATTAAAGGTTGGACTCCAAGAAGTGCCGATTCGTATGAGAAGTTACACAAAGTTAGTTTTACGGCGAATTCTTTGCTTAATCTTAACTTATTTTTACTTGTTAGTAATTGTAATGGTAGAAGGAGGTTTTACTTTTTGTCTTTGCATCTAGCGTTTGGCTTTGAGAGTTTCTTTGTTGTTTGCGGAGATGATTATCTATCATGTTTTTAAATTTATTCGTTTTGGTACATTACTCTCAAGAATTAGGTTAAAAATACTTCATTCTCTTAAGTTAAGGTCATCGAGGTACTCTGCCATCAAAATGGATTTTCAGATGAAAAATGCATCTGGATGCAAATATGTGGTTCTTATGTTTCTTACTAAAGAATATTCTCGTTATGTTTTCTCTTCTGTAATAAAAAATGTGATATTTACAACGAAGAAAGATAAAAATGATGAGAAAGTTCTTTGACAAAGCACATAACATTATCATACATCTTTATGTTACTAAAAGGGTAATTTCTTAGTGAAGCACATTTGTCTGCGTCAATATATATACTCTGTAAAACTATGAAACTTCTTATTGAATCTTGTATATTTACCTCTAAAAAATGTCTGTTTTTTTACGCAGATCGGCCAAGGAACTTACAGTACAGTTTACATGGCTCGCGATCTAACAAATGATAAAATCGTAGCAATGAAGAAAGTAAGGTTTGTTAATATGGACCCAGAGAGTGTTCGTTTCATGGCAAGGGAAATATGCATCCTACGTAGATTAGATCACCCAAACGTAATGAAGCTCGAAGCATTGGTGACATCAAGAGTATCAGGAAGTTTATATCTTGTATTTGAATACATGGAGCATGATCTTGCTGGACTTTTAGCATCACCAAGGGTCAAATTTACTGAACCGCAGGTGAGTTTTACTTTTCTTGTTTGATAATAGATGGGATGAGTCGTTATCACTTAGTGTAAATGAGAGCTTCTTGCTCTGAAATTTATTCGTTTTGGCATATTATTGATAAGAAATAACTTAAAAGTACTTTACGGTCTCTATTTAAACTCAATGAAATACTTTGCTCCCAAGTGGAATTTTCCTAAAATATGCAACGGTAAGACTAGCATATTACAAAAAAATATATAATGTACTTGTCATATAATCATGCAATGGTATAAAAGATGAAACATGCATTAGAAATAGAGGATCCAAAATGATTTCCAGTAAATAATATGCCAAAGATGAATAAATTTGAGTCAGCGAAGTGCCATTTACTCCGAACAATTTACAATATTCTTTTCATATTAAGAACTCTATTACGAAGATATCTTATATAACACTTGTAATAACATCGTGATTGCAGATCAAATGTTATATGCAACAAATTTTATGGGGGCTAGAACACTGCCATAGTCGCGGTGTTCTTCATCGAGATATTAAAGGCTCCAATCTTCTAGTTGACAATAATGGAGTCCTTAAGATTGGAGATTTTGGTTTGGCTACGTCGTTTGAGCCCGGCCAAAAGCAGCCATTAACGAGTCGTGTTGTAACTCTGTGGTACAGAGCTCCTGAGCTTTTGCTAGGTGCAACAGAGTATGGAGCAGCCATTGATTTGTGGAGTGTTGGTTGTATTCTTGCTGAATTATTTGCAGGCAAGCCTATCATGCCCGGAAGAACGGAGGTATTTTGAGACTTATCGTTATGAGATTCTAGATGGTGTTTGACGTAGCTTCTACTTTGATGAAGGGGATAATTATCTCGACATTTCATGAAGTTTGATAAATTATAATAACATCCCCCTTTAGTTCAATTTGCGGAAAATTTAATGGAATCCGTATAATACTATAACTAGACTCCCTGAACATTGAATGATGTTGGATTAAAAGGGGTCTAGTTGTAGTGTTTCGGTTGATATATTGAATTTTAGGGGGGTTACTTAACTTTTTCGTTAGTTGAACTAATGAAAAAACATGTTATTGTAATTTCCCGAACCACACGGGATATTGATGTAATTTTACCTTAATGAAGTGATTTTTTAAATTATAGAGATTGCAAAGCTAGTAGCAAAATGGAGTAATGAAAGTTTTCGGTGTCTGTAACTATAAGCCAAAAGATATTACAAAACTGATAATGGAGTTGAAAACAATAGGTTATTTCTACCATTTTTAATGTTTTAAGGATAATATAGTATTCTTATCAAATCCCTTTGATAAAAAGCTGAATTAGAATCTTAATTAACTAAAATTCTAATAGATTGTGGCTTAAATTTGATCAAACTCGCTTTATCAAACAGTTCTCAGAACACTTTCAAAGTAACTTTGCGGAACACTCGTCAAAGCAGTTTTTAATCTCCAAAAGCAAAACTTTTTCATATCTAAAAGTTGAAAAGCTGACATTGGATAACAATTCTATTATCCTTATATTTATAGGTGGAGCAAATGCACAAGATATTCAAGCTATGTGGTTCACCTACAGAAGAGTATTGGAGCAAAACAAAATTACCACTTGCTTCCAGCTTTAAATCACAACGGCTATACAAACGTCGTGTTGCTGATACATTCAAAGATTTCCCTTCATCAGCATTAGCTCTGCTAGAAGTACTTCTTTCTATTAATCCAGAAGAAAGGGGCACTGCTTCTTCTGCACTCAAAAGTGAGGTATATTTTCTACTTTCGATCCATGAAATTCTTTTGAAGTCGCTTTTAATAATCTGCTGATAGATTTCTGTTTAAAGACATTACGATACTGAAAATTTTGTTTCGTGTTCTTTGGTTTCAGTTCTTCACGTCGAATCCTCTGCCGTGTGATTCACCTAGCTTACCAAAGTATCCTCCAAGTAAGGAATATGATGCCAAGATCAGAGAGGAGGAAGCAAAGAGGTGACTTGTTAATATAGTGTTTGGCAATGTTTTTCCTATCAATTTTTTCCAGATTTTACTATTGAAAAGTGCTTTGAAAAATATTAGGTGAAGTGATTTATGCTTTTTGCTAAAGAGATTTCAAGCTAAAATGCACTAAAATTTGAAAGCGTGTTCAGCTTTTTCCATCAAATGAATGGAATAGTTATACGAAAATATGATCTTTATGTATCACTTAAAATCCTAGTGAATCACTCGATTGTTTTCTGGGGCAAGATAGTAATTTAAAACGTCAGCAAGCACCACTATCAAGACATTTACTATTTTCTAGTTTGTAGTTGCAAATCTTCTCGACTTTCATTACCCACATTTTCCAATTAATTTCTCAACATCTATAAATGAAAATCACTTCATTCCAAAGTAAAAGTACTGGCAAACACACTTTGAATTCTAATTTGTGTAACTACTAAGTACCGACAACCAACTACACACGTGTAAACGTACATAAAAATCCAAAAATCTCGTAGTCTATAAATTATGCTCCAGTACTTTTGCTTAATAAATGTGTTTTGCTCCTCCAAATATTTTTCCAGCATGGCTCAGTTCGTTTGCATCCTATGCATAGTAAGTCCTTCGCTTAAAAAATGTGTTTCTGTCCTCCAGGCAAAAAGAAGAGAGTCTTAAAGGACGTGGAGTTGAATACGCAAGGAACAATTCAGTTAAACAGAAGGCCATTCCTGAAGGACAGGTTGTCTACCTATTCTCAAGCTCTCTTGAGATAATTATCTTTACAATCTCTTGAGGTTTGGTCTAATTATCAAAAAATACCCTAAAGTTTTTTGATAACTTTTCCCTGAGCTAACGCATAATTACAATTGCACTCCTTTGTTAAGGGAGTATACTTGTAATGTTTCATGATTTTCAGCGAGTATAATAATAATTACTTGTCAGTTGAACTAACAGTATGGAGTATAATGGAACAGACCTCAAAGGTGTTGTGATATTTATTTCTTTCTTAAATATAATCAACTTCAGTTTTCATCATAATTATGATGGATTTTCAACACAGGGACAGTCAAATAAGAGCACAAGTTACAAGTACAACCCACTGGAGGACAGTGGAACTGGATTCCCTATAGAGCCCCCAAGAGGAAAGAGTTTGAAGAATGGATATTCTCAGTCCAACTCAATGATTCACCCCAATGCAGTAGGGTATTCTCGGAATAAGAAGAGTAAAGATGAATCTGGTTATTCTGCAGTAAGGACTTCAAGTTCTCAACATCGTGTAGAACTCATGAGACGAGGTTCTCAAGTGCGTCAATCAGTAGTCGACCCATCGGATAATGTTGGGGGGACGTCTAATAATGACGCGATGGTACATTCTCAAAACTAGCTCACCTTTTGTTTTGTTTAATGAAATTTGTAGGTCGTTTGCAAGTGAATCTATGTGCTTGTGAACTCATATATTAGTGAATCAAATCTCGTGACTTAATTGCCCTTTGAGTTTAAGATCTCGTAATATGTTCCAAAGCCTAAGCCTTCTTAAATTTCCAGGGTTACGTACCTAAGAGAAACAGGATCCTTTTCTCCGGGCCATTAATGCCTCCAGGTGGCAACATGGAGGACATGCTGAAAGAGCATGAAAGACAAATCCAAGAGGCAGTGCGCAAGGCACGTCAAGACAAAGTAAGGACAAAAGAGAACTTCTAACGATTATTTAGTGTAACTTGACAAAACTGCACCAAAAACAACTGCTGTAGTTACAAGTAGTCCAAATGGTTGAACCATGGATCTGTCATATGGAACTTGAATTCAGCCTAAGGTGCTGGGAGCAGCTCAAAATTATGGTCAATTTCAGATTTATTGAAGAACTTGTCAAGGTGTAAATGGAGGAAGGATAAAGTTTGTTTTGTAAGTGGACATGTGACTTAATGAAGGGGACGTGTCCTTTGTATAGCAAAGTGTTCATCAGTTTAACATTTGTAGAAAATGTAAATTCTTCTTATTCTCAAACTTCTATGTAGAACATGAAAATTTAGGATGACGTGTATGGTTATGGAGGAAGGTTTTCTTTATGTCACCTATTCAACAAGAAACATGCCAATCAAAAATCATGGGCCAATCCACCCCTCAAAAACATATACTAAGAGGAAGAATGTCATGCTATATAAATCGATCCAAGAACCCCTCATGAATATCTCTTGTGAAGTCCGGGCCCCTCCCCTATAAGCAATAATTTGACATTTACACACAAGTACCTCCTCTAAGCACTAGCGAGATGGTGTTTTGACATCTTGTCACAGACACAATTCACCTCTATAAAAATTTACTAAGGTGAGTGATACCCCCCAAGAACGCCTCCCTCACCAATATGGATCGGGAATTCGTTACAAAAGGGTAGAAAAAGATGCCATTTTCTTGATGTAAATACCAACTGTTGGAAGTTCCCAAGGATAGTGAACACAAAACCTTCAAACAAATATATGCTAAAAGAAAGCTGTAACTTAAGATCAAATGTCGCCAAATACATGTAATCATTCACAACATTAAACCTCTAGTTACTTATATGCATAAATAGCAATCTTATTTATTATATAGAAAAAAGAGAAGAAAAAAAATACTTAATACTTAATACTGTACATTCTGGTCGAACTCTTATCGACTGATGACTCAGAAAGAACTAGAAATCTTGCTTAGGTTTGCGGCTCAATTCTGAGTAGTGACCCCCCATTAGTTGCAGAATCTCCTCCCACAAATCATTAGATGAAGAATTTTGCGAAACCCCAGATATTAAGTTAGCACTACACGCAGCTACGTACCAATAATCAGCTTCGATTTCGTCTATTAGTTGGTCCAGCTGCCACCCTGCATATCCCACAAAGAATCTCAAATCTTGAGGCTTAAGTGTCCCCTTCTTTACCAATGCAGAAGCTTCATCCAAACTGTTTCTCGATCCAAAATATACACCCGGAATTACCTCCTCGAAACCATTAAGTCCAGT
The DNA here is from genome assembly GCA_014898755.1 of Handroanthus guayacan. NCBI lineage: Eukaryota > Viridiplantae > Streptophyta > Magnoliopsida > Lamiales > Bignoniaceae > Handroanthus > Handroanthus guayacan. The sequence goes on along the minus strand of JACFYI010003092.1, from coordinate 2,442,925 downwards.
AGTTTCTGCAGCTCTTAGCAAAAACATGCTTGCATCAAGAGGCCCACCAAAATGCAAAGAACAGTCTGAAAATGTTGTTGCTAACTCCCCATTGGTGGGATTCATATGTTTCATCTTTTTGTGAAGAGGCCGATTTATGACGATCCCAAATGGCCCCTCTTGTGGATTTCTTGTTCCAGATCTAAGGAGAAGAACTACAGTCCTCTCAAAGGGGCGAACTCCATCAAGCTTTTCTGTGGCAATGAGAAGACAGCCATTCTCGGGTGCAGAAATTGGGTGTGCCCACTTGAGGGGAAGGGATTTTGATCCGGGTGATACAATATCTTGGTCGCAAACAACTTCTGTGTTTTCAGCCTGGAAGAACATTTCAGCATAAATCCTACTTTAAAGACAACCAAATTCGAGTTTTTGAAAGGTAAAGCAACCAAACACTTATCTCAAGTGCACAATCATATCAAATCAATAGAAGTGTCATTCACATACACATTTGAGGTTCATCAGCGTAATACTAAAAACTGCGCTCATGAACCCCTTCAAGAATGGCAAAGAGTACCTGCTCTCGAATGTAAAGCAATGCTCTAAACTCTCTCCAATCCAGGGGTTTAGGATGGGACTTCTGTGAGCTGGCATCATCGGATTTGTTGTTTCCAGAAGGTGGATTGTTGCCTTTGAGGCCATCTCCTTCACCTTTCAAATGATCGCTGTTCCCTACAGAGACAAAAGCATACATATCAAATTCATAAAAACACCTGCTGCAAAAATCTCATTGTGATCATTGATGCCACTAAAGCACAAACTCAGACAAAAGTTTAGACAATGATTGCTCATGCAGATGAGCGAAAATTAGAGAGAAATTGATGGTACAGCAAGATAAAGATAGCCTTACTCACGATCTGCGGCATCTATCCATTCCAAAAAGCCAACTTCAGAAGATCAAGCAAGTTACTTGCTAAGCATTTCTTGAAAAATTATATAACTTTTGAGCAACGGAATACGCTTACAGAGCTCTCAGAGTAACAACTCTTGACATTTATCACCACTGAAGTGCACTGTCCACTTCCACTAGCAGACGTTCATCATGAATGACTTTCTTAAAATGTTGAAATATTAGTATCCATATCATGGAAAGACTCAATATAGGATTTTCTTCCCATTCCATGAAAGATTTTTAACGTAATAAGTAGATTTTATATGTCTGCTGGGCTCAACTATTCTTTGATATGCAGCTGAATTATCACAATGCTCATCGATCTTTATCACCACAGAGGATTGGAGAGATTGAGGCAACATCGTAGTGAAATCCAGCTAAGTATTGGGAGTATACTTCTCCTTTTAAGTTACGTCTGATATGATGATCCAATTCGAATTTCTCACGAAACCAATGAGTTAGCTAATGGCTTGCATAAAACTAAACCCGTACTACATTAATAATTTTCAGTCCATTCCCTAAATTATGAATTAACTGAAGCAACTTCGAACAGAACCAATCGTCATTTCACACAGGAAAGCACCCAACTCAAAAAGCACATCAAAAAATTGTTATAAAATTCAAATTTCACAAAAGATTAAAAATTCTCTACTGTAAAAATTGAAACTTTAATGCCAATAGCAACTTGAAACACAAAAAAAGAAAAAAGGAACCCTAAATTTAAATTCTTTTGGGGTAAAAGAAAATAAAAGGTACGGAAGAATATTTACCAGAATTAGAAGATGAGGAATTCGAATTAGAATTACTGGAATTTCCAGGATTTTTTTTGGCCATAGCTTTAATGATAACCGATCGATATCTACGATAACTTGATAAAAATTCCATCTTCTGAACCCTGATGTCCAAAGCCATAGCACGATTTTTCGAGCTACAGCGCTCATGAGAAAAAGAATTTCTCAGCAGAAAGCCGTTGCTTTTTGCATGCACACACCAGAGATCCATAATCTCACTCGAATTGAAAGAAGACAAAGGGAAACTTGAGAAAAATAGAGTGGAAAACAATGCGAAGAGGAAGACGGAATATACCGAATAAACAGAATGATAAAGGGAAGTTAACGGAAATTGTCTGCCGTGTGGAAGTTGGGTGATATTTTATTTTGGGCGGTTTTTGCGAGGGCAGAGACATTAATAGCAATCACTGTATTTTGATTATTTATACTAGCGCCCCATGCATGGGACGAGATCTCTTATTCCAAATGGTATTTTATCTCCTATTTCATTGCCTTAAATACATATCACGTGTATTAAATATTTTCTTATAAAAATATTTAGTAATAAATACAGTATATATGACATGTATTTAAGGGCATAGAATAGGAAATAAAACACTATTTGTAACGCCCCAGGATCGTTCGGCATTCCGCCTCGTGATCCGGGTCGTCACTCACGGTCGGTCAGTAAATCTAAAACGAAAAAATGCGGAAGCTGACAGCTAAAAATATAAACATTTCATTTCATAATTTAAAACGTCAAACTTACAGG
>JACFYI010003092.1:2425179-2440355 GCA_014898755.1 Handroanthus guayacan | reverse complement strand
TTTTTTTTTTTTTTTTTAAATTTTCTGGGTACTCTATACATTTTTCCCTACATCTTTTGTAAGCATGTTATATGAAATTCAAAGCCTAAATATTTTTAAAAATTAAGGAAAGTCGCTAAAGTCTATTTTCAAGTTTGATCGTTATCTCGTTTTCTTTCAATTTTTAGTTCAAAAACACATCTTGGGAGTTCTCTTAAGTCCATATTAAATCCTAAAGTATCATTTTGAGGTTCGATTGGAGATTTTTAATGAAATAAAATGAAGTTAAATTTTGACTTTAAAATTCATTTTTCCTCGTTTCTATTAGTTTCATCATCAAATCATCCTCAATCCGTCCGTAGTCCCATTCATATTTTCAGTATGAATATAACAAGAATATCATACGCATTCACAAGGCGATAACTGGAATTTTCAACATATCAACTCATGCTATTTCAATGATAACCAAAGCAACGATATCCAAACGATAACGAACAATATGTTTGAAGCAATATAACTCAATATAGCATGAGAATAAAACATGAAGGAGCATATAAGCATGTCAACGAGAAGTCGAGGTTCCATAAGTCTTACCTCGGTCCTAAGTTTGGTTAATAATGAAAACTCCGGGTTTTGAGTTTGTCTACCGAGCCAAGGCCTAAATCACACCATAAGTAACCGTGTTAGGCTCTAATATATCATGATCATCGTAATATAAACTTGATCGAGATAACTTACCCAACGGAGAATGTTATACTACCGAAATCCTCCTTGATTTATCCTTAGACTTGGATTGAAAATGTGCAAGTGTGTGGGGTTGTGTATAGACTGCCGAGAAGAGGAAGTGAGGAAATGAAGAGGCTGAAGTGTTTGTGTTGTATGTTTCAGATCTGCAGAAATGGAAGTGTTGGCTTTGTGTGTGCATGGTTATTTTATAGGAAGGGAGGTTGGTGAAGTGATCATATATGGATATGGCTCAACCCACCAACCAACATGGCTTCTACCAACCAAGCATGGTTGGCCATGCAAACCCATTTCCAAAATCTGAAATGGTGGAGTGTGGGTGTGTATATATAGATATATATGTGTGTATATTTGGTTTTTAAAGTGTTTGGTATATGTATATGTATATATATGTGTGTATGACCAAAATTAGGGGGTGTTTGGGCAATCATTTAAATTGAAATTAGGGTAGAAACGAGGCTCAATCGAGAAAAATATTTGGTCGTGTAATATGTGATGTCGAAATGAAATTATTGCACGTTTTATAAAAATCGTCCGGTAAGTTTTAATCAAGGAAATCTCAGGTGTTACACTATTTGAAATAGGAGATCCCGTCCCCCGGTGCACATCGATGATACAATTAATATATCTAATTCTTAATATCAATATGTTAAATCAATAATATTCGAAATCAATAACTGAGATAAAAATATTTAACCAAATTATTATACAATAGAAAATCTAAACAAGCTACTATTCAGTAGAACAAAATATTCCATACGCATTCGGGGAGAATTGAATTCATGATATCATAATCATGAGACCTCCTCCTAACCAACTAGACTAGAACTCATTGGCGAGTTTTTGTAAATTCAAATTTATCTTTTATATGATGAGTCTTTGATATGACTTATTGCTAACTAACTTCTGTTCAGTTTAAAATTTTAATGAGAAAAGAATTTTCAATATCTAAAATTCATCAAAGAACAATTTGCTTTCTCTCAAACTCCACATATATATATATATATACACGTGTACAATTATTAACTCGCAAAAGTTTCAAAGAAAGCAAATTTTGAGTACTATTTGAATATATTTTCTATTATATATATATTTTTTAAATTTATTATTTTTGTGCAAAATGAAAATGTAGTTAGATTTGCAAGTTTATCAATTTAATTAGATGATTTGATTGATTTTATTTATTTTAGGAAAATATGATTGATATATTCATAAAAAAGAAAATATATACGAACATATGTACTTATTTTACATATATAGTATGATTTGAAGGACAAAAACAACTCAATTATTTATGCATGGGGACCGCGTGCAACAACTATTAATATATATTAAACTATAAATGCAGTCTTAATTTATGAGTATATAATATTTAAAATTTGACCAGTACATTTGATATAAATATATACATAATTTTATAAAGAAATAATTAGTGTGTTATCACTATGAAAAAATGATTATTAGAGTAAGCAAATATTAAAAGGTATTTTAGAAATGTGCTTTGAGACACACCACAGGGACTGGAGCCATAATATATACAATATGGATATGGGACAATAATTGCCTTGGCATTCCTTAAAACTTAACTTAATTACAAAAATATTTTTTATAATTTGAGAAATGATAAAAACATGTCCTATGGTAAATTAATAGAAAACTTAATTGTAAGAACTAATATTTATGTTTTCAAAAGCACGAATCCAAAATGGTTCAACACGTATAGTCCAAATTATGGTTAAATTAAAGAAAGTCCAATGGCCGAACAATTAATTATGAATTAACAAGGTGGAGATCAATCAAGAGCTCATGGTTCAATTCTTAATAGTGCATGGACACTTTTCCATCTAATGGTAACTTTGAAGATTTCTACTGCATTGTAGCATCATTGGAGATTTTTTTTTTTTTAATTTATATATATATGTCATTTTGCACGATATTGAGATATTATTAATATATTAATATATTTATTAAATAAAATCATTTTTCTTAAAAATAAATAAATACAAATGAATGTCCAACTTAGCTCGTTTTGATTATTAAAAAAAATAATAATAAATTTAAGAATTTGAAATACTAACAGCTAATAAGCCCATTGGAGATTGGAGTAAAACCCAAAATGTCTCAGCTGGCCCATTACAGTGAGGGTATCAAGAACAAAAAATAAACAACATCAAAAATCCAGAAAAAAAAACTTTTAAAAAATGGGATTGGAAAGTAAAAACAAGTTTTTATCAAAAGTTATACTAACAAGCTATTATAGATTTATAGTAGAGTATTTAAAATAAATATAATATTAGTAATAAAAATTTAAGTAATCATGTAAAAATTATCACTAGTGAAATATATTGAATGATAATGGTTTTTTATTGGTGATATACATTATAATCACAAAAAAAAAAAAAAAAAATGTCGCAATAATTTGTCAAATTTTCATTGTCACAGTATTTTTATTCCAACTTGTGCTAATTGTGAAAAAAAATGCGACCCTCATTGCTATACAACTTGTAAAGAAAATATTATTGTTGGCAACGTTTATATTTTCACTAAATATATATATATATATAATTAGTGGTGAAGTTTTTTTTTTCGAGGGAAAAGAAAGATAGTGGTGAAATCATAAAGTCATAATGATACTAAGGCACTGTTGGGTTGATGTCATTAGATTAGATTAGGGTGACCAAGGAATCATAATTTCAAATAGTGATATGTTTGATAGCCACAATGAAATACCCGCCCGATTTGATATGCGACCCATATTGTAGCATCAATTAGGTGCTACTATTCATCTCATCTCCAAGGGAGGGGTGCTAAGGCTGCAAATTAGCCAAGAGTTGATCTTGGCAAAAATTATAAGCTTTACCATTAGTGAGAAAGATAAAATATTAGAGATCATTACTTACATTTATCCTAACTTTCAAATATAATTCATCTTATCAATTATTTTCCTTTATCTATTGTTTGATAAAATTCACTAATTTAGTTAATATATCCCTCTGTTTTCTCGGATTGGTTAATTGATGAATCTTGATTTCCTTTAGTTTAATTTAGTTTGTCCATTGAGAACTTATTAAAGGAGTCACAAAATTAGCACCTCGACATATATTGTAGTCTTTCTGCTGTCTATACGATTTTAAAAATCTTGATAAAATGTCTTTTATTCAATATGACCATTGGATTAGTCTTATTTTATGGATCATATAAACCAAATTTCACACAAAGGGAACCTTTTAAAACGTAGAAAAAGATTATAATGTTGTTTAGAAGTTATCAAAATGAACTCAACTTTTATATAAATTTCTAGAAGTTTTAAACCCAATTTCACCCCAAGTCCCAACACAAAATTTAGTGCTCTTTTCCCCTTAAATGTGTCAATTTACAATAGAAATCACAATTAAAGATTATTTTTTTTTTTTTTTTTTTATCATTTTAAGTTATTTTGAGAAATAGACAATCTTTTCAATTTTCATCCTCCTTCCTTGTGAAGTCCAAAACATCAGATTGAAATTTTCACTCTTATAACTTAAGTAGCATACACATTCTAGGTATTCTAATTTTGTATTTATCCTTACGAAAAGATTTATTTATGTGTGTATGTATATATATGATCTATTTTGTATCTTATAAGAAGAATAGCAAAACACACAAGGCGCATGCAGTTAGACGTTTCCTTCCATATAGCCTATTTGTTTATTTCCCTTTCAAAATTTTTGTTGACAAATTCTAAAATTAATGAGTTTGTGACTTTTTATAATTATCCATGTGAGGCTGAAAAAAACATTTTGTGGAAATACATAATTTGATTAACTATATTTTATATAAAGCACGGGATCTTTTTTGATGTGTTTCAAACATACTATTCTTAAAATGTATCTTAATATTAACATACTCTAGTAATCATTCATAACCCGGAATATCCCTTTTTATATTAGATTATGTACGTAATTACATTAAATATATTAATCATATTTTTCAATTATTAAATACAAACAAAATGAGTATGTATATATGCCATAATAGGTACAAATTATATTCTACTATTTTATCGATAAATGTGCACTTGACCCAAGCAAGTAATTTATTCTATCATCCTATATGTTTGTAATTGATTGGCCAAAAATATTTAAAATGGTACCAAAGTATGTTCTTATTAAAAGTATAGGATTATCTATGTTAATTCTAGTATTAGTCACTTTGCAATTGGCCATATTATTTTGCATATATTATCATAAAAAATATTTATTTTTATTTAAATTTCTGATATTTAAAACTTATAATTCTTAAAAAAAAAAAAAAAAAAATTGAAGAAGGGGAAAAAACAACCTACGACAATATCAACTTTACCGAAATTATGGTGCCTTGATCATCTTGGCAAATTCAATAGTATATATGCACCCATTATCCTCGTTCACTTCTAATTCCTATAGTTGCTCGACTTAGTTAGTTTATTACTTAAACATTTATTAAAAAAATTATGTAGAAAGAATCGTGGAAGTTTGGTTACGGTGGGTAATTTTTGAAAAAGTGGAATTAAAAGTTTGACATGGACTAGTGAGTTCGTAGATTTGAAAAAAATACAAATTTATCGTTCTATAATTAATATCTGCAATAATGCAAATGAAGAGTTTTACAGAAATTGGTATCAAACTATAACAAAAACTCCTCCCTTTTACGATGGTAGCTAGTATAGGTAGATAATTGCGAAGCAATCTATGTACTTGAATTTGGATTTTTTTTTTTTATTAAACAATTATATATCAATTATCATACTCTCTCCAAGTTAAGAGAAAAATTAAAATTAAGCTATCATTTTTTGATTGAAAATATTTTTAATTTTATACACTTTCATTATCAATTGCCTAGATATAAAAGATTCCAGGAAACAGCCAAAATTGACATGACTGAATAATAACAAATTAATAATTAATATCATATCAATTCTGTTATATCTCAAGTAATTTATCCATTTTTTTCTTTTATATGTTGCGTTGGTAAATTTCAGTTAATATATATATATATATATCCCTTTGTTTCCTCAGGTTGGTTTAATTGATGCTATCTCAATTTTCTTTGGTTTGATTTAATTTATCAAATTTAGATTAAGGATTTATTCAAGATGTCACCAAATTAGGATCTAACGTATCTTCATAAGATTTAGTCATTCTCTAATTCTCTTCGCTACATAATGATTCGTGTCATTAGATTAGATTAGGGTAACTAAAGAATCATAATCTCACATTGTGATATGCTTGATAGTCACAATAAAAGAGCTAGCCCAGATTTGATATGTGACCCATGTTGTAGCATCAATTAGGTGCTACTATTCGTCTCATCTCAAGGGGAGGGGTGCTATGATTGCAAATGAGCCAAGTCGATCTCGGCAAAAATTACAAGCTTTACCATTAGTGAGGAAAATAAAAATATTATAAGGGACCATTACTTACATTTACCCCAACTTTCAAATATAATTCATCTTATCAATTGTTTCCCTTTGATAAAATTTACGGGTTTAGTTAATATATCCCTTCGTTTTCTCAGATTGGTTAATTGATGAATCTCAATTTTCTTTAGTTTAATTTAGTTTGTCCATTGAGAACTTATTAAAGGAGCTAAATTAGGATGTCAACATACATGGTAGTCTTTCTACTGTTTATATAATTTTAGAAATCTTGATAAAATGACTTTGATCCAATGTGACCATTGGATTATGTTTTATTTTATGGATCATATTCAACCAAATTTCTAACTAATGGAACTTTTTAAAACTTCGAAAAAGATTATATTGTTGTTCGGAAGTTATCAAAATGAGCCTAGATTTTATATAAATTTCTAGAAGCTGTAAACTCAATTTCACCCCAAGTCCCAACACAAAATTCAGTGCCTTTTCCCCTTAAATTAGTCAATTTACAATATTATTCAGTGCCTTTGATGATGATGATGAAATTTTCATTATTATTATTATTATTATTATTATTATTATTATTATTATGATGATGATCATCATCATCATCATGATGAAGAAGAAATTTTCACTCTTATAACTTGATTGGCATACGCATTCTAGGTAATCTGATTTTGTATTTATCCTTACGAAAAGATTTATTTATGCATGTATAGGATCTATTTTCGTAACTTATAAGGAGAATAGCAAGCGCACGAGGCGCATACGGTTAGACGTTTCCTTCCATATAGCCTATTTGTTTTTTTCCCTTTCAAAATTTTTGTTGACAAATTCTAAAATTAATGAGTTTGTGACTTTTTATAATTATCCATGTGAGACTAAAAAAAAAAAACATTTTATGGAAATACATAATTTGATTAACTATATTTTATATAAAGCATCGGACCCTTTTTGATGATGTGTTTCAAATGTAATATTTTTAAAACACATATTAGCATTAACTTACTCTATTAATCATTCATAAACTAGAATATGCCTTTTTACATTAGATTATGTATGTAATTACCTTTAATATATTAATTAATCATATTTTTTAATTATTAAATACAAAAGAATTGAGTATGTACGCCATAATAAATACAAATTATATTCTGAGTATTTTATGCATAAGTTTGCTGTTAACCCTAGTAAGTAACTATATTCTATCATCCTTTAAGTTTGTAATTCATTGGTAAAAAATATTTAAAATGGTACCAAAATAATTCCTAATGATAAGTATAGGATTATAATTATCTTGTTAATTCTAGTATTAGTCACTTTGCAATTGGCCATATTATTTTGCATATATTATCATAAAAAAATTCATTTATTTTTTATTTAAATTTTTTATATTTAAAACTTATAATTCTTAAAAAAAAAAAAAAAATTGAAGAAGGAGAAAACAACCTACGACAATGTCAACTTTAGCGAAATTATGGTGCCTTCATCATCTTGACAAATTCAATAGTATGCACCCATTATCCTCGTCCACTTCTAATTCCTATATTTGCTCGACTTACTTAGTTTATTGTTTAAACATTTATAAAAAATTTATGTAGAAAGAATTGTGGAAGTTCGGTTAAGGTAGGTCATTTTCAAAAAAGCGGAGTTAAAAGTTTGACATGGACTAGTGAGTCAGTAATTTCGAAAAAAAATACAAATTTATCGTTCTATAATTAATATCCGCAATAACATATATGAAGAGCAAATTTGACTTTACAAAAATTGGTGTCAAACTATAACAAAAACTCTATATATATATATTTTTTTTATAATTGCTAAGTAACCTTTGTACTTGAATCCGGATTTTTTTTTAATTTATGAACAATTATATATCAATTATTATAATCCCACTAAATTAAGACAAAAAATAAAATTAAGCTATCATTTTTGGATTGAAAATATTTTTAATTTTATCCACTTTCATTATCCATTACCTAGATATAAAGAACCTAAGAAACAGCCAAAATTGATATAGCTGAATAATAACAAAATTAATAATGTCATATCATTCTATTATAACTCAAGTAATTTATCCAATTTTTTTTTTCTTTTATATGTTGCATTGGTAAAATTCAGTTAATATATCCCTTAATTTCCTCAGGTTGGTTTCATTGATGCTATCTCAATTTCCTTTTGTTTGATTTAGTTTATCAGATTTAGATTAAGGATTTATTCAAGATGTCACCAAATTAGGATCTACCGTATCTTCAAAAGATTTAGTCCTTCTCTACTTCTTTCTCTTCCCCATATATATATATATATACACACACACACCCCACTTTATCCGTTCATTGTTAAATCACTTCTACAAACAATTGAACCCAACATACTTAGTGAGCAATTGTTTGCGGAAGGAATTCATAACAATGAAGGACACTCGGGAAAATAACAGCAATGGAGCAGCTGCGGATTTGAACGACTGGCTTCCCATAACAGCTTCGCGGAAGGCCAAGTGGTGGTATTCCGCCTTCCACAATGTCACGGCTATGGTTGGTGCAGGCGTTCTGGGTTTACCACTTGTTATCGCCCGACTTGGCTGGTAAAACTAGCATCAATGAATTGATTATATGATATAAAAGTAATTTGTAACCAAAAATTTTTAATGTCTCGTATAATGATATTCAACTACTATGTTTGAACAAGGGTTTATGGACAAATATCTGAATATTGAACATATTGGTTCTGTTTTGTTTCTTTAGGGTTGGTGGACTCATTGCCACGACTATTGCATATCTGACCACGTTATATACACTCCGGCTACTGATTAACTTGCACGAGACGGACTCGGGACAACGGTTTGATAGGTACTCCGAACTAGGACAACACACCTTTGGGAAGAAACTTGGATCATGGGTTGTCATGCCTCAACAGCTAATTGTTCAAGTTGGGTGTGATATAGTGTACATGGTGACAGGAGGAAAGTCATTACACAAATGTTTGACCTTGATCACACCAGAAGCCGATTTTCGACAAACATATTATATCTTGATTTTCGTAGTCATTCAATTAGTATTGTCACAAACTCCCAATTTCAATTCGTTGAAAATTGTGTCGTTAACAGCAGCCATCATGTCCATCGGGTAATCTATATATAACCCTAGCTATAAACTTAGTTATATTTATTTTGAAAATCAGAACGTCGATTTAAATCTGGTGATATTTGTGCAGTTACTCAATGATAGCAACGGGCACGTCTTTAGTGAAGGGCGCGACGAACCATCATGTGGTTAATTACGGGTTTCCTTCACATTCGACGGTCCATATCGTTATGGAAATCTTTAATAGCTTAGGTTCACTTGCATTTGCATTTGTTGGGCATAGTGTGGCATTAGAAATTCAAGCCACCATTCCATCAACACCGGAAAATCGATCAAAAAAGCCGATGTGGAGGGGTACTGTTGTGGCTTATCTTATTGTGGCAGTATGTTATTTCCCTGTTGCGATTACTGGATTTTGGGCTTTTGGTAATCATGTGGAGGATGATGTGCTACTTTCTTTAGAGAAACCACGTTGGCTTATAAGTCTAGCTAATTTCATGGTGTTTCTCCATGTTATTGGAAGCTATCAGGTAAAGGATATGCAATCTATCTCTGTCCTCTGTTATAATAGCTGTTTTATTACTTATTTCATTTTACAAATACAAACCTCCAGTGCATTAAATTTTCTCGTTCAAAAGCACTGTGTGTATCTATAAAATGAAGTGGGTATTGATAAAATATTTATTAGAATATAGAATTCAAATATGATAGTACTTCAACATCTATTGAAATAGATGAATTTAAATATATATGATAGTAGTTCGACTTGAACAATGTAATAAATGCAAGAGTTCCTTTGCATTTATCCTTACATGTAATATTGAAAAGCTAAGTCAAATACTATCAAATTAAAAACTATGCATATAGAAAAATTACAAAAATAGTATAAACTTCTAATAAGTACTTTCTTGAGATTTTTAGACGTACTTCATCTTTAAAACTAATGGGAAGTTTCGATTTTTCTGATTTTTTTTCCCTTTTAGGTTTTTGCTATGCCTGTTTTTGACAAGATCGAGAGTGCATTGGTAACAACGTATAATTTCACTCCTGGACGACCTCTTCGCGTTGTTTCACGAAGCGTATATGTTCGTAAGTTTTCTAAAATTTCTGATTATCTCTATCTTTGCTAGGGATATGAAGCATATTTATATTAATTTTATCATTTAATATTTTTCTGTCAAATTTTAGATTTAACCTGTGTTCTTATAATTCCATTTTGAATTTTATGTCACTTTGTATGGACCCGATGTGTTTTTTTTGATCAAATCTTTGAATATGTATATAATTCCTAAAATATTTATTATTATTGTATGAAACTTCTTGATCTTCATTATCATTATGTTATTGCAGTTATCACAGGTTTCTTAGGAATGCTCCTTCCATTTTTTGGAGGATTATTAGGCTTTTTTGGAGGGCTAGCATTTGCAAGCATATCTTATATCGTAAGTTATACAAATAACATTTTTAATCATTCTAACATTTATTTAAAATTAATTACTAGACTTATGTAGGTATAGAACCTAAATGATATATATGTCGTTAGCTATAAATTACAATTTACATTATTAAAGATTTTCAAATTAATTCATTTCTTGATGTGACATTGGAATTTTGTATTTGAAATAGATCCCTTGTGCTATCTGGCTCAGAGAACGAAAACCCAAAAGATGGAGCTTTCATTGGATTGGCTGTTGGGTCAGTACACTTTATATTTCATATAAGTATTAATAAATAAATAAATAAATAAATAAATTAAATACTCCACTATTTCATGCATATTATCAACATTTCAAGAAAAATTAATGTTCCATTTACTTTCAATTTCAGGTTTCTATTACCATTGGAGTCGCAATAACAGCTTTGGCACCTATTGGAGGAGCACACGAGATTGTAATGTCGTGGAATGGTTTTAAAATTTTTTCATAGAAAAAATTTTATTCTGTAGAAGTTTATTCTGTTTTAGATATTATAAGAAGTTTGAACAATTATTATGATTGACAAACTAATATTAATAGGAAAAAAGGGTGGTGCAAAGTCATTTTCTACACTTTCACCACGGCAATGATGTGTAGTTTTAGTGGGGATTGTGAAAATCCACCACGACATATATTTGTTGTGGATGTCTTCACCTTAGTGTACGAAACGGCAAATGATGTTTCCACCTTGGTAGTTTGGGATCACTGGCTAGGCTTTCACCACAATTGTGTTAATTATCTGTCATTGACTCTTACTTCCATCAAGGCTACTATTTTTTAGGTAGCCAAAATTCATTTTTTTTTCTTTTTTCAGTTAGAATAAGCAATGTTGTCTCGACGATATCTCCCTATCTATTCCCTTTTTAAATAAAATATATAGAACAAGAATTGTTGTCTATTTTGATGTCGCTGGCATTTCAAAGTTCTATAATCCTTGTAAATTTTGCTCGTAGATTATTTGATTATTCCAAATTTATATATTTTTGCATTTCAATATTTCTTGTTCTGCTCACACTCTAGATTTTAAAGTATTTAACTTTTATTAGATATGAATATATATATATATATATATAGTATGTCAAAAACTAGCTACTACAAAATAAATTGACCAACTTATATATTAGCATAATATATATACTTCCAAAGACAATTTCTACAATTTAATTGAAAAAAGAAAGAACAAAAGTTTATACAGAAAAGGGCAAAGCAAGAAAGGAAGTAGCATTTTTTTTTTTTTTTTTACATTTTTGACTTCTAATTTCAAAAAGTCAATTTTTATTACTAAATTATGAATTTCTCTAAATAAAATCACTTCTTCTTAAAATAGAAATAATTCTAAACACTCTCTCAATTAGTATCGACATTGAAGGTGCTCGAATTTCATAGGAGAGTTTAAATTGGGATTATTCCTTATAAGAGATATATTTATGTGAAATCTATTTTCAGTTGAGAGAAAAAATAAATTTATACTTGATTCGATCAAAATGTAAAACACAAAAAGAAAAAAAGAAAAAGAAAAAGAAAAAGAAATTTAATTCGCCACTCATAAAAATACATAATTTGATTATATGTTAAATTATATAATCCATCTTGTAAGTTTGTAATTGATTTGTCAAATTAAAAATAACTAAAATGGTATCAAAATATCTAATTAGGTTTATCCATTTTCATTTTAGCGTTCCTCCATTTGCAATTAGCCATCTCATTTTGCATATATTGTCATCACAAAAAGTGTATTTATTTTTATTTAAATTGCCGATACCTAAATCTTATTCTCAAAAAATTTCTTGGCGAAAAAAAATCTATCAGAGTTTCAGACCACATTATCTTCAATGCACTGCCCTATAATTTCTTCCCCAAATCGATCTTTTATTAGATTATTTCATAAAAATTCCGATAATAATCACAAATCTTCTGTAAAAGCTCAAATCCCACTTCCTAATCTCATCGACTTCAAGCCTCCTGCTTCAACATTGATCTTTTCCCGTAAAAATTACCGTAAGAATGTGGTGATTTGCAAAAGAAACAGTTTTTATCCAAGAAAAGCTGTAAATCAAGAAAAGGAAGCCCAGATTTCTCAAGAACAAGAAGATGTTGGCAATGGCAGCAGCAGCCCATCGACTAGTTTCCTCTCTTTTCTTTGCCCTTTGCTTAAGCTCTTCTCTGTAAGTAATTATGATGGGAAATGAGAAAAACGTATCTTACTTTTACATTGCTTCTAGAATTGGTTTTCTAGTGTCTGAATTTATGTTTCTTGGCTGTCAACGAGTCGAGCTCCAGGAAATTTGAGCTCGACGAGCTTATTTTTGTTGTTCGAGCTCAAATGAAAGGAATCAAGAACTCGAGCTGGATTGCAAGCCCACTTGTCAAGCTCGACTTGTTTGACACCCCACGTTTATATTATACTAGTTATAATGGTTTGGTCATCTTGCAGGCAGGAGATCCCTCTAAAGAACGGAATTATCTACTGGAGGTATTAAATACTTATTATTTTTCTTCTATAATAGGCAGAAAATATGTAGCTCTGGGTGCTCTATAGAGTTTTGAAATTCCGTTACTTTTGTCTTCAATAGACAACATATTTAGTTGAGTTGTCACCCCCCCCCGCCCCCGGGGCCGAAATAGAATTTTAGTTTTTTATAAGGAAGGTAGCCTTAGAGTGTGTCTGGGTGAGCGTATGAGCTCTTTAAAGACACGCTATAGGATGTTTAGGATGTAACAAGATATCAGAAGTGTTTTAATATAGGGATAATTACACTTTGCGCGCTGAACTATATGCCTTTTTACACTTCACCCACCGAACTTTTTTTCGTTTCAAACCACCATACGAACTTTTCAAAAATTTGCACGTTGCCCCCTTGAGTGGTTTTCGGTGGAAAATTTCAGAATATTCCGGCCACAGTTCACCACGTAAAACGCAAGGCCATTTTTATGTGAAATGGAACATTTACACTTTACCCTCTACATTATGCGATATTTACACTTTACCGTATAGTGATCGGAATACTCCACCGGAAACCACTCAAGAGGGCAACGTGCAAATTTTCGAAAAGTTCGTATAGTAGTTTGAAATGAAAACAAGTTCGTGGGGTGAAGTGTAAAAAGACGTATAGTTCAGGAGGCAAAGTGTAATTATCCCTTTAATATATTAAAAGAAGAGTTATAAGCTCGAAAAATATAATATTAGGATCTTGTAAGCTCATTTAAAAAAGTAAGGAGTCCCTAACTTATGTTTAAGATCTTAACACGCTCCTTTGATTTTTACTATCGTAATTACAAAATTGTCGTTATTAATGTCTTATGAGTTCTAATATCTTATTTTATCCAAACATTTCAACAGCTTATTTTTCACAATAAGATCTAACACCTTACAAGCTCTAGAAAACATCTTATAAGATGTTTTAAATAAGCTTAGTCAAATTAACACCCTCTCCATGATCCATCCTCCCACTCATTTGTATTGGCCTAGTGAGAAGACTATAACTCAGTTTGATGATAATTTTCATCTGTTTTAGGCCTGTGAACCTTTCTGGGATTTGAGTTTCTTGGATATTTTTAGATGTTATTCGCTGTACCTAAGTACTTTTTCCTTGTAATAGGAGGCCACCTCGTCTTTATCTACTTTAGCAAGGTTTCCTTGGGGGTCAAGATCATTATATGATCGTTTAAACGACCAACAGAATGTAGACCCTCCGCTGTGTCTGCAACTATTTGAATTTGGTGAGTTTCTTTTTCCTTATGTAAGATAAAATATTGTTACGATGCATTCAGTAGCTTTTGTCTTATTGCTTTGATCTTGAATAACTGAAACATTATAGGAATTGTCAAACAGAGGCATGCCCCTTCTGTAGGAGGGTTCGGGAGGCCATAACCGAGCTTGATCTATCTGTAGAGGTGCATAAAGGAAATCTTTGGGCATATATAATTTTATCTTATCTTATCTTATCTCTGTAAAAAATACTAAATGCTTTATGGAGCATTCAAGCACGTGCTAATGGTTGACTTCACATGGTGCTCGTTTGTGCAGATCTTTCCCTGTCCAAAAGGGTCAGTAAGACACAGGGAGATAGTTAGAAGACTTGGTGGCAAAGAACAGTATGCAGTTTTTCTTCGAGTTTGTTTGAAGCTATAACTTCCTTATTATACTTGGGCAATGCATCAAATTATCTTCTCTCTAAGGCAAAGATTATTTTGATTTTGTCTTATCGACTTCAATAGTCATTGTCTTATCCGTGTTATGAGAAAACCATCCAACAAACGTTGAATTGTGGCATCGACTTTATATTTTCTTAAATATGCATGATGATGTAAAGGGCATCAAAAAATTTTTCTCGTATCTGATCCTTAGAGTCTTATTACATTTGTCTTTGCTCACATATGTTTAATCCTCGATATTTGAGCTGTTACTGAATGTATTCATTGTTTAACAAAATAAACTCATGTTCTTGTGCAGGTTTCCTTTCCTTGTAGACCCCAATACTGGAACTTCAATGTACGAAA
>JACFYI010003092.1:2319126-2332233 GCA_014898755.1 Handroanthus guayacan | reverse complement strand
GAACAACAGGTGGTATCTCAACAGTGGATGTTCCAGGCACATGACAGGTGATATATCCCTATTTTTGAAGCTCAACTATCGACGTGAAGGTAATGTTACTTTCGCAGACAATACCAAATGATGCATTATCAAAAAAGATACAATTGGTACAAACCTTGGTATCACTATTGAAAATATTTGGCTTGTTGAAGGTCTTAAACATAACCTACTGAGTATAAGTCAATAATGTGATAGTGGTTACCAAGTATAATTTTGCCCCACACACTGCATTGTTAAACTGGAACAAAAGACGATTTTTATTGCTACCAGATTTAGAAACACTTATAGCATTTTTTTAAATAGTCTCACCTTTCAAGATGTTAAGTGTTTAGTTGTTTCCGAAGATGAGGGTTGGAAGTGGACAGAAGATTGAGTCATGTAAACATGAGGCTAATCTCCCATATCACAAGAAAAGATCTTGTGCAAGGAGTTCCAATATTAAGCTTTTCAAAAGACAAGGTTTGTGATGCATGCTAAAAGGGTAAACAAGCTCGAACTTCATTTAAACTCGTAAATGAGATCACCACCTCAAGACCACTTGAACTCCTTCATATTGATTTGTTTGGGCCTGTTAATACGGCTTCTTTGGGTGGTAAGAAATATGTTTTTGTTGTGGTGGATGACTATTCTCGTTTTACTTGGGTTATCTTTATTACCAATAAAAGTGATGCCCTAGAACACTTCATTCTTTTAACAAAAAGAATTTAAAATGAAAAAGGATATTTTATTAAAAGAATTAGAAGTGACCATGGAACTGAATTTGACGAAGCAAAGTTTGCAAAATTTTTTGATAAAAATGGTTACTGACATGATTTTTATGCACCTAGAACACCTCAACAAAATGGAGTAATTGAAAGAAGAAATAGGGTACTACAAGAAATTGCTAGGACTATATTGAATGAATATGACATTCCTAAATTCCTTTAGGCTAAAGCTGTAAACATTACATGCTATGTTCCTAATCGTGTCCTTCTAAGACCTTTTCTAAATAAAACTCCGTATGAGCTTTGTCACGAAAAATTTTGAATGTCTCTTACTTTCGTGTTTTCGAGAGCAAATGTTTTATTCTAAATGATCAAAAATATAAAACAAAATTTGATGTGAAAGCTGATTAAGGTATTTTTGTTGGTTACTCTAATCATAGCAAAGCCTATCGAATATATAATAAAACAAAATGGGTGGTTCAAGAATCTATTCATGTGACATTTGATAAATCTAACCCTGTTTCAGCCAAGAATTCCTTGAGCTACAATCTTGCAGATCCCACTGGTACTACACTGGTTCCAGAATCAACTTCCAAGCAAAACGATACTCCTGTCTCTGAAAGTTTTGAAGATAATACCAGTTTTGATGATGACATTACTAAAGCTGCACCTGTACCTCGAAAATTCAAGCATGCTTCTAGTCATCCCTTAGACAATATCATCGAAAGTCCAAATGCTGGAATCACCACCAGATCTATAGCAAAACGTAATTTTGGAGAAAATTCCGAAGATACTACCAATTATGCCCTGCTATCATCCATGGAACCTAAAGATGTTAAAGATGCTCTAAATAATCCATCTTAGGTTGATGTCATGAAGGATGAACTCGCCCAATTCGAGAAGAATGAGGTATGGTCACTGGTAGAACATCCAACAGATCATCCAGTCATTGGAACTAAGTGGGTCTTCCGGAACAAACTAGATGAAGATCGTAAGATCACAAGAAACAATGCTCGCCTTATTGCTAAAGGGTACTCTCAACAAGAAGGCATAGATTATGATGAAACGTTTGCTCCTATTGCAAGGCTTGAGTCTATTCTCATGCGTCTTGCTTTCGCCTGTAACAAAAAGATTTTACTTTTTCAAATGGACGTAAAGAGTGCATTTTTGAACGATTTCTTAAAAGAGGAAGTCTATGTTGAACAACCCCCAGGGTTTATCAACTCAAATTTTCCAAATCATGTTTTCAAACTTACCAAAGCTCTTTACGAATTAAAACAAGCTCCTCGAGCTTGGTATGAGTGACTTAGTACATTCCTTATCACAAACAGTTTTAAGATTGGTATCAATGATACCACTCTTTTTACCAAACATAATGATCAAGATCTCTCATTGTTCAAATTTATGTCGATGACATAATATTCAGTGCTACTAACAATCTACTTTGTCAAGAATTTGCTAGAGATATGCAATAGGAATTCGAGATGAGCTTAATGGGAAAGCTTACATTCTTCTTGGGGCTGCAAATTAAACAGGTGCCAACTGGAATCTTCATATCGCAAGAAAAATACACGCTGGAACTTCTTAAGAAATATGGAATGGAAAATTCAGAACCAGTGCAAACTCCAATGAGCACCTCCGCAAAATTAACTATTAATGAGGACGGTAAGCTAGTGGATGAAAAAGTCTACCGAGATATGATTGGAAGTTCACTTTATTTAACTGCTAGTCGCCCAGACATTATGTTTGCCACTTGTTTATGTGCTCGTTTTCAATCTAGTCCTAAAGAATCACATTTAAGTGCTGTAAAACGAATTTTTCACTACTTAAAATGGATTGACTAATACAGGCTTATGGTATCCACATAGCTCTAATGTTAATATTATTGGCTATTCTGACGCTGATTATGTTGGATGTAAGATTGACAGAAAAAGCACCAGTGGAAATTGTCAATTACTTGAAAAATATCTTGTTTCGTGGTCAAGTAAAAAACAAAGTGTTGTAGCTCTCTCGACAACACAAGCTGAATACATGGCATTGGGGAGCTGTTGCACTCAAGTTTTGTTGATGAAACAAATTCTAAGTGATTATGGTATGAAAATTGATTGTGTGCCTATTTTCTGTAATAATTCTAGTGCAATCAATATTACAAAAAATCCCATCTTACACTCTAGAACAAAGCACATGGAAATTGAGCATCATTTTATTCGTGATCATGTGCATGTTGGAAATGTTTCTATCGAATTTATCTCTACTGATTTACAACTTGCTGATATTTTTACAAAACCTCTTGATGCTGCAAGATTTTCTTATCTTAAAAATCTCTTGGATATTACTGAAAAGAATGAAAAGTTTATGCCTTGAAATACGTACTTATGTTTATATACATATATATTAATCAATTAAATTGAAGAAACCAAGTGAAAAAGCTTCGTGTTACTGTTAAGAAACTTAAGAAGACGTCCTCTTCTTGATGATGAAGGGGGAGAAATAAGATTGTTCAAGTTGATGTTTCTCTAAGACCACATGACCACATGTTTTCATTGGAATAAATAGTTTGTTTGTTTTGTGTTCATATTAACTTTTGTTTTGTGTTCATATTAACTTTTGTTTTGTGTTCATAATTTAGTGAGACATGATATTATGATTTTTTTTCTACTGGTACAATGTCTAGATTATGTTTCGAAATATGAGCATTGTGACAGGGGGAGTTTTTGAATACACTAACTCAGGGGGAGCAAATGGTAATATTTTTCTATGACCTTTCTCTTATATCAACTTGATTGGTATTGGTCATCATCAAAAAGGGGGAAAATGTTGGAAATATTTTGATGATGACATTTTTCTAGCCATTGGATTTGGATAAGTTTTTCAAATTGTTTTTTAGTCAAGTTCTTTGAATTAATATTAAACTCTATCTGAACTCGTTGGATAAGATCTCCTCTAACCTTCTAAGAGATTTGGTAAAAGATATGAATTCCCCTAACTTTCTAAGAGATTTGGTAAAAGATATGATTTGGAAGAGATTTATCTTGACTTTAGTAAACCTAAATTTGAATTTAATTTGAATTCTATCGCATCTAGAAGAGCCCTCTTATTACTCAAACTCTTAGCATATCTAATGGATCTCGTTTTCTTTTGACCAAATTTATAATCTCCATCTAACATTCAAATCTCATAATCTTTTCCCATTTCAGTAAAACAAAAAAAAGATATAGAGAAACATAGAGCCTTCTAAAAGTGTGAAACAAATCATGACACAAAAGTCTTAACCCACTTTTTGTTGTCTTAATCTTTCTATTCTTTCGTTTGTGTTTGTGTTTTTTGAAGGACCTGTCGAGGTGAAAAGAAAGCAAGCATAGACGTTTGTTGGAACTACGTTCGGAATTTGAAGTACCAGTCTGGAAGAAGAGTCCAGAACGTGTTAGGCAAGGCAGCAGCTTATCAAACATCAGTCCATCAAAGCCTTATACGCTTCGCTAGCAGAAGTTTTCCTGGTGCCACTCATACCGAAAATCGTTCCAGCCCTGGTCGTAACAGTTTGAAACACAAAGCAGTATCCACCTTCTTATTCTTTTTATCAAAGAGATAGAATTGGTTGTACTCCATTGGCCGAGAGATTTCTTAACCCTCTCTATTAAATTATTTGAATATTTTCTTTATACAAACATCTCTTTAATTAGTAAATAATTTGACGTGTTGAAGATCCTAAGTGACAAGCTTAGGTAGTGGAGTAGGGAAACCGAACCACTATACATCACTTGTGTCATTTTACTGTACACTCTTACCTTTTATTTTGAAACTTATATTTTGTTGAATTATAAACTGGGTTATATTGGTACTTTAACTGGAATTAACCTAAAACGACTAGTATTTTTCAGAAGCTTAAATTTCGTTGCATTAACTAAAAAGTCCAATTCACCACCCCCTCGGGCTCCAAAACTCTAACAAACTCCACGTGAAAAGCTGAAGTAGCTGAAAACTCCTTGTGTAAAAAATAAATAAATAAATAAAAATGAAGAAGAGTTGAAACCACCTCATATTCTTTAATTGAAGCATTTTTGAGTGTCACAACGAATAATATTAAACTATTTATATATGATCTTAAAATTGTGATATCTTGGTGTGTTCATTGATAAAAGTTTAAACTATCGATAAATAATCCTAAATACAAATACAAACTATCTAAATTATTTGAATTAAAGTCTACTCAAGCAATATTGGATACGAGTTTGAATTGTCTAACATCTTAAATTCATATCATATATAAGATTCAGATTAAAATATTGAAATTCCTCGATATAAGTATAAATTGTCAATAGATTTAAATAAATTTAATAGCTCATCAAAAGAGTATAAAAAATTAATACAAATAATAATACCACCGGTAAATATAAATTAAATTGAGATTATATCCAGTTAAATCCCTCCTTACCACCATCACTTTCTTTCCCATAATTCAATGAACTTACTGGTTATATTTGATATTTTGTGGAGCAATAAAGTTTGAGAATCTTTTAGTACGAATGGCCCTTTTCTTCCCTGGTCTCTAGATGTATAAACAATTATATACATATTTGTACCTCAACAGTTAAATGCAGTACATCCATACTAATTTGCCCCCCTCATTTTAACATTATTTCTCAACAAAAATTCTCTCTCTACCAAAAAAAAAAAAAAAACCTCCCTTATTCAAATTAAAAACCCAATTCCTTTATTAATTCAAAATTCAATCTTCAAAATGCAACTTCAATTAAATCTAACTTCTTCAATTTTTGAAATTAGGATCTTCAATCATACTTTGTATTTATTTTGATTTCATGTTGATACATATCTAGATTCATGTATTTTTAACAATTTTAAACACAAAAAAAGATAAAAACAAATTATGAATCTATCTCTAGAGCTCGACCACCATAGTGGAGCTTTTTGCATGGAACTCTGCAATGATAGTTGATGCCTGGTTGCCATGGACGAGCTTTTGTTTTGGAGCTTGGGTGCCATCGCTCAATTTTTTTGTTTTTAAAGTTATGTGTAATGAAGTTAAATCTAATTTCTATCTTTCAGATCCAACTTTAGTTAAACCCAACTTCAATCTTATTTGATTTTTGAGATTAGTATCATAAACCAAACTTAGTATTTATTTTGATTTCGCGTTGATACATCTAGATTCATATATTTTTAGGAATTTAAAACATAAAAAAAAAAAAAAAACTATGAATATGCCTCTAAAGCTTGGCCACTATGCCTCTGGACCTAGAGTATAATAAAAAATTATTCAAATCTCAAAAGATGTTTTGATAACAATGCCAAACTTCAGGGGTGCAAAGTTCCCCAAGTTTTAATGGGTTGTTTGTTTTATGTCCCTATGTCCTACAACTTGAGGTGAAAGTTTATAGGCCCAATAACCTTTTTAAGAAACCTAAAGGTCAAATTCAATATGTTACACAAAAAAATGAAAAATAAATAAATAAATAATTTTATTAATTCTAATGTGATGAAACATATATAATTAATGTTTGTGTTTGAAAATGCACCCCCAACTTCTAGGCTCATATAGTTGGATGAAATAATAAGTAGAACTGGGACATCAGAATTCAAAGAACGGACACTAGGGGATTGACTAAAATAAATAAAATAATAAAACGAGATAAAAGAGCAAAGTATTTAGAGAAAGAAAAATAACTCTCAGACATGTCCATACCATAAATTAAAAAAAAAAAGTATTTAATAATGTGAATACATTTATTGTGATTTATAAATGTCCATTGGAGTTCTAAATCATTATATGCTATATACATGATACCACCATTTTTATTACTTCATGACATAATCATAAATTCATCAAACAATTCAAAGTAAATAATAGTTTACTATTTGCTTACTTTCCCTTCTTCCTCTCTTAGTCAACATGTTTATGTAGTATAGCCTCTATTTTAAATTGCATCATGCATAATACTAAATATTGATATTATTTTATAATGATTACAAAATTAAATCCATTTAATTCTACACCTAGAAAAAGAGGACATCTTTGAGATTTTACATACACTTGAAACTTGAAATAAATTACGCTATTGATGTTCTTCGAGAGCACGGGTGTAGTACTACATATTTTAGTTATAAAGTTTCTTATTGTGCGTTTGTGTTTGTAATTTGTGTTAAAGGACAATTTAAGTGGCTAAGTTCATTGGTCTCATCATGTACGTACACACAATAAAGAGACACTCTTGAGAGTTGCATGAGATTCACTGTGGAGCGATGACAAGCCGCTAACGTCCACATGTAAGAAGACATTACTACTTTAGGACAACAACTTTGTCATACTTCTCAAAAGCCAACCTCTTCGCAATTATATATAAGCACTTTTCTCGACTATATAAATAATCTTCAATTTATTTTTGTTGTTCTTTGGTAATTGTCTATTACCTTTGGTAATTCAGATTATATACGAAGATCAAAGTGTCTATCGCGAAGGCCTGCCAAATTATAGTGTGTAATTATGCAAGCATGGAGGAAGTTCACAGAATGATGTTACTGAAAGTCTAAAGAAATTTTGAGAAGATGAAGACGGTGTTGGTCAAAACTTACGTAAAACGTGTTATAAAATTGTATATATGAAGATGCTCTGGAGCCTCTAGAAAATAACAGTAAACACATAACTGAGATCCAAACGCTGAGAAAGATAAGATTAACAGGAGAGTTACTGGCAACAAGCGCGTAAAATTTACTTTTCAGAGTTGTTCAATGTCAGAACACTTGAATCCTTCGAGTGCATTCGTAAGGAAGTGAGGCGTAATTTCCTTTCTCATCTACGTTCCCTGTCAGGAAAGCCAATCATTCTACGAGACCAGTTATCACGTTATACACTTTCCACTATAAGTAGGATTGTATCAAGCAGTAACTACTTTAGTGAGATAGAAAATGACAAGTATGTAGTAAAGCTGGATGAATTGAAAGGGCTGCTGGATGAGTGGTTTTGGCTTAATGGAGTGTTCAATATAGGGGACTGGATACCATGGCTCAGTTTCCTTGATCTACAGGGATATGTTAACTGCATCTTTATTGAATTATGTCTGTTTTAAGGTATAATAAATTTAAGGTCGACTGGATCTAACTCCACGTGAAAAGTTGAAGTAGCTAAAACCTCCTTGGGTTAAAACCACCTCACATTCTTCAAGTGAAGCATTTTTAAGTGCGGCAAGGTATAATATTAAGCTATTTATGTATGATCTTAAAATTGTGATCTTTCAGTGTGTTTATTGATAGAAGTTTAGACTATCGACAATTCAAACGCCTAATGTTGCTATGTCCACCCACGCTGCGTCGCCGACGTCTCGATAGGAGCCTCCTGCATTCGGACAACTTAAGATCCACGTTTATATCACAGAGGCTGCACACTACCATGATGTTCTCATATCATTGTTGATGCTTTCCTCCCTGCTTTTTATTGTCATTGGACTATTTCGAGTGATTAATATAATTGCCGTCATTCTCAAAAAGAAGGAAAAAAAAATGGTATATTCAAAACGTTCCAATTCAGGTATTGGGATTGTGAAAGTGACAACCAATTAAATTTTGCAGGATTCAAGAAAACGACGTATCGAAGGAAGTTCTCAAACTCTCTCACTTCAAGTTCAATGAATTCAAGAAGATTTAAACAATCACTCAAGGCGAAGATCAAAAAGTTAGTCGAAAGGCATGCCAAATTACAGTGTGGTTTTGTAATTATTGTTCGAAATCCAAGATTTATGTTTGAACCTTTTTTGACAAATTTGAGAAGAATAAATCACAATTCCACTGTAAGTTTTTCAAATTAAAAATGACCTTTTAGACAAGAAAAATTACAGGAATATAAAAATTGAACAATACCTAACAATTTGTCTCATTTTTTTGTCTTGTTACCTCGTTGACTGATTGTTTACATGCGGACAAGTTTTGACACGCCGAATGGGATAACTAGTCTTCATCCTTATCTCTTTTCTCTTGATTAAATATCGAATTGAAGCTCAGTGAAGTTGAAAGACGAGCAACACATTTTTACAGATTTCGAATTCTTAGGAATTTAACTATTTCAATAATGGAAAATTTTGGGTTTAGCTCCCCAACTAAGTCACTAATTCACGTTGCATCCTCTAGAATCACATCCCATAACATTATGTCTCCAATATTTCCAATTTCCATCCAATCTCTTCTTGCCGTTAATGGCCGCCCCTTGCCCCTTTAGTTGTTAATGATAGATATCATGTTAAGCGAGTCTTTCCAAGCGAAACCCTCCAACAGAATGAAGACAAGACTTGATCAAGTACATACAAATAACCATAATTCAATATTGGTTATTAGGTCAAGATGGCATTATCCAGTGACTCTACATAGACTTATTGTACAGTCGAGGTAGTAAAAGTTGGACAGCTCTAATTGGATTCGGGATTGATCTAGTAAAAAAGATGCAAACTTTGGGATTTGTGGAGATTTTTCCTTATCAGAAAGGGCCCGTTGATAATCATGTTAGCCTGCCATTATTGCAGTGTGGGCCTCTAGTCTTTAACAGATCAATTAAGACCCTTCCTCTTAGATATTTTGTGAATTCCAGCTTCAACTATAAATACACTTATGACTTATCATCCAAACAAATTCTGTGCCACAAATTGTTCAAAATCATTTACCAGATATGGAGGTTTCATGGTCACTAATATTACCCTTGCTATATATTATAGCTGCATTAGCCTTAATCTCAAAAAGAATCGCCAAACAGAAACCCCAACCGAAACTCCCGCCAGGTCCAAAACCATGGCCTATAATTGGAAACTTGAACCTACTTGGTTCAATCCCACACCAATCCCTCCACTTTTTGTCCCAAAAATATGGTGAAATAATGCTACTAAAGTTTGGCAAATTTCCTGTTGTGGTTGCATCTTCTCCTGAGATAGCCAAACAGTTCCTAAAGATTCATGATACAGTTTTTGCTTCTAGGCCAGCACTTGCTGCTGGTAAATACACAAGCTACAATTACTCGGACATGGCGTGGGCCCCTTACGGCCCCTATTGGCGACAAGCGCGTAAAATTTACCTCTCAGAGGTTTTCAATGCAAGAAGACTTGAATCA
Source organism: Handroanthus guayacan (assembly GCA_014898755.1). Lineage (NCBI taxonomy): Eukaryota > Viridiplantae > Streptophyta > Magnoliopsida > Lamiales > Bignoniaceae > Handroanthus > Handroanthus guayacan. The sequence continues at coordinate 2,322,384 of JACFYI010003092.1, read as the reverse complement.
TTTGAGTGTATTCGAATGGAGGAAATGCGTAATTTCCTCTCTCGTTTGCATTCTCTATCAGGGAAACGAGTCGTGCTTAGAGACCATTTAATGCGTTTTACTCTGTCCACGATAAGTAGGATCGTATTTGGCTATGAGTATTTTAGTGAATCGGAATGTGAGAAGTCCATTATAAAGTTGGATGAATTAAGAGGGATGTTGGATGAGTGGTTTTTCCTCACTGGTGCGTTTAACATAGGGGATTGGATACCATGGCTAAGTTTTCTTGATTTGCAGGGATATGTGAAGAAAATGAAGAATTTTCACAAGAAATTGGATAGGTTTCTCAACTATGTGGTTGATGATCACTTGGATAGAAGGAAAGAAGAAAAAGGGTTCAAATCAAAAGATGTGGTGGACAAGTTGCTACAACTGGCTGACGATCCTAATCTTGAAGTTAGACTCACAAGGGATAATGTCAAGGCATTAGTACAGGTACTACTTTCTCCTTTCAAGCTCACTTCGCCTTAACTAGGGTGGGAGTCTAGGTAGGTCGTGTTGGATTGAGATGTGGATATCATAGAATTTTGATTAAATTCAAATTGAAGCCATTTAATTTTCAATGTGACCCTGAACTAAACAATTGGTCAATTCGAGACGGTGTGAATTGTGTTAACTGAAGCACTGACCTAAAATCCCACAATCATATTTATTAATGATGATTAATATTTACAGAATGTAAAGTTTGTGATGGAATTAGAGAACTAAATAGATTGGATACACTGTATCTGTAACTTATCGGGTATCAGCATCCGTATTCATATTTGGCGGATGTTGAAAAATGATATCTATATTCATGTCCGACAAATATTAAACGACATCAAATATATCCGTATCTGTTTATGGTTATATGCTTTTATGATATTCGTATTCGATTACAATTATCCGTATTGTATATGTATCCATATCTGAATGTTATTTTTTGGCTATCCATTATTCAAATATATATAATTTTTGAATATGTGTATCCATATCCTATTAGATTGCTACACTAAATTTAGTAAGAGCTGTCAAACAAAACTTATAATAGAACTTAAATATAAAAAGACTAAAAGTCCACACTCAAAATATATGTAATTTTTAAATACATTAAAAATACATGAATTTGATATATTTTAATATATTTAATATTTTTTAAAATATCATTTAATATATGTAAAATACATGAATTTGTTAATAGAATATGTTATATGTACAGTAATATTTTAATTGCTCTTTATCGGATATGGATAATGAATATTTAATCGAATATGTAAATTGATATATTTAAAGGACATGTATTCTAAGCGAATATTAAATGGATCGACTATAAAATTACCATATTATTCATATTCGTTTACAGTTGAACATCTTCTAATCCAATACGTATAATATTCACTTTAAATGGATATGAATAATATTTTGTACAAACGAATACGAATACAAAAGGTAATTAAATTTTCGAATATTCATTTAGAGCCATTAGGTGGAAGGAATATAATTACTTCACATTATTGCATTACTAAAATTATATGACATCCTAGTAAACTATTCCAAACATTACCACAAATTTATATAAATGTGACAAACATTGGCAAAAATTACAGAGTTCAATATTAACATTAATACGAAAGATGAAACGAATTTTAAATATTAAATTTAAGTTTGTTCTTTTTTTCTTTTTTTTTTGTGTTGTATAGGTTGGATCAAGTAAGGTTGATGGATCATTTGAAAAGTAATTTTAGGTGGATTGAATCAAACATGTGACCCATCTCATAACCAACCAAAATTTCATACTTGTACTTGGGTCAACCTGGTTGCAATCCAACACAATAAGTTTAGACCCAACCCCATCATAGGTACAGAAAATGTTAAGAATTTTTCATTAATGGAAACAATTAGCAAATCTTTAACTGTGTAATTTGTTTCTCTCCTTAATTTATATTTATAGAACCTACTAGTTGGAGGCACGGATACCTCAGCCACAACAGTGGAATGGACAATCCATGAAATTCTTAGACAACCTCATATTTTTCAAAAGGCAAAAGAAGAACTCGACAGAGTAATTGGAAGAAACAGATGGGTAGAAGAGAATGACTGCTCTCAATTACCATACATAGATGCCATTATCATGGAGTCAATGAGATTACATCCACTTGCTACTTTGTTAGTCCCCCATTATGCCATTGAAGACTGCAAAGTTGCAGGTTACGACATATCAAAGGGAACAACAGTCCTGATCAACACATGGAGCATAGGGAGGGATCCCATCTCATGGGACAAACCTGAGGAATTCTTACCAGAGAGATTCATAGGCAAAAAAATCGATATGTTGGGAAGTAACTTTGCTTTATTGCCGTTTGGCTCAGGCAGAAGGAGATGCCCTGGATACAACCTTGGACTTAAGGTTGCTCAAACAACGTTGGCTAATTTGCTTCATGGATTTGAGTTGAAATTGGTTAAGGGGATGACGGTTGAAGATATATGCATGGAGGAAGAATATGGACTTACCACACATCCTAAAGAGCCTCTTGAAATGATCATGGAACCTACACTTTCATCCCATCTTTATTGAATTATGTATGTTTTAAGATATAATATATTTAAGGTTAGTTGCATTTTAGCTCCACGTGAAAAGTTGAAGTAGCTCAACTCCTTGGGTGTAAAAATAAATAAATAAATAAATAAATAAAAATAAAGAAGAGTTAAAACCACCTCATATTCTTCAATTGAAGCATTTTTGAGTGCCACAACGAATAATATTGAACTATTTATATATGATCTTAAAATTGTGATATCTCAGTGTGTTCATTGATAAAAGTTTAAACAATCGATAAATAATCCTAAATACAAATGCAAACTATCTAAATTATTTGAATTAAAGTCTACTCAAGCAATTTTATATATGAGTTTGAATTTGTCAAGGGTTAAGGTCATGTACGTATGCATGCATGTGTACATAATGCATGCAACTGTCCAGAAGACTCTGGAGTGGTCCAGAAGCAAGCTGTCATCTTGATTTTTAAATTATTGTTGCTTATAACTGTCTTTGTAGCCGTTAAATTAGCAGTTATCTTTATAGCCGTTGAGTGGTAGTTATCTTGTTTGTTGTTGATTGATTAAACCGCCTGAGGTGTGTCTATATATTGTGTGTTCTCCACTTTGTAATCTATCTTGCACATTATGCAAGTTCATTTCAATAAAATTCTGGATCTCTTCTTCTCCAAACTCCTCTACATT
>JACFYI010003092.1:2290738-2316817 GCA_014898755.1 Handroanthus guayacan | reverse complement strand
GATATAAGTATAAATTGTCAATAGATTTAAATAAATTTTGTAACTCATCAAAAGAGTATAAAAAATTAATACAAATAATAATACTACCAATAAATATAAATTAAATTGAGACCATATCCAGTTAAAGCCCCCCTTACAACCATCACTTTCTTTCCCATAATTGAATGAACTTACTGGTTATATTTGATATTTTGTGGAATAATAAAATTTGAGAATCTTTTAGTACGAAAGGCCAACCCAATTCCTTTATTAATTCAAAATTCAATCTTCAAAATCCAACTTCTTGAATTTTTGAAATTAGTATCTTCAATCGAACTTTGTATTTATTTTGATTTCATGTTGATACATATCTAGATTCATGTATCTTTAACAATTTTAAACACAAAAAAAGATAAAAACCAATTATGAATCTGCCTCTAGAGCTCGGCCACCAAAGTGGAGCTTTTTGCATGGAGCTCTGCAATGATAGTTGATGCGTGGTCGCCATGGACGAGCTTATGTGTTGAGCTCAAGTGCCATCGCTCGGGTGCCATCACTCAATCTTTTTTTTTTTTTTTAAAGTTATGTGTAATAAAGTTAAATCTACTTTCTATCTTTCAGATCCAACTTTAGTTAGATCCAACTTTAGTTAAATCCAACTTCAATCTTATTTGATTTTTGAGATTAGTATCCTAAACCAAACTTGGTATTTATTTTGATTTCACGTTGATACATCTAGATTCATCTATTTTTTGGAATTTAAAACATAAAAAAAAAAAAAAAATTATGAATCTGCCTCTAGAGCTCGGCCACCATGCCTCTAATCCTAGGGTATAATAGTAATTATTCAAATCCGAAAAGATATCTTAATAATAATGCCAAACTTCAGGGTGCAAAGTTTCCCGAGTTTTAATGGGTTGTGCATTTTACATCCCCACGTCCTACAGCTCAAGGGGAAAGTTTATAGGCCCAATAACCTTTTTAAGAAACCTAAAGGTCAAATCCAGTATGTTACACAAAAAATGAAAAATAAATAAATAAATAATCTTATTAATTCTAATGTGATAAAACATATATAATTAATGTTTGTGTTTGAAAATGCACCCCCAACCTCTAGGCTCATATAGTTGGATGAAATAATATGCATAAGTAGAACTGGGACGTCAGAATTCAAAGAACGGGCACCCCAGGATTGACTAAAATAAATAAAATAAAACAAGATAAAAGAGCAAAGCATTAGAGAAAGAAAAATAACTCTTAGACATGTCCATACCATAAATAGAAAAAATGATTTAATAATGTGAATACATCGATTGACTGATTTTATGCTACTTGATTGGATATATATGTATATATGTATATATATATCCATCGGAGTTCTAAATCATTATATCATATATACATGATATCACCATTTTTATTACTTCATAACATAATCATAAATTTATCAAACAATTCAGAGTAAATAATAGTTTACTATTTGCTTGCTTACTTTCTTCCTCTCTTAGTCAACATATTTATGTAGTATAGCCTCTATTTTAAATTGCATCATACAGAATACTAAATATTGATATTATTTTATAACGATTACAAAATTAAATCCATTTAATCCTACACCTGTAAAAAGAGGACATCTTCGAGATTTTGCATACACTTGAAACAAATTACCCTTTTGACGTTCCTCGAGAGCACTGGTGTAGTAGTATATATTTTAGTTATAAAGTTTCTTATTGTACGTTTGTGTTTGTAATTTATTTTAGAGGGCAATTTAAGCCGCTAAGTTCATTTGTCTCATCGTGTACATACACACAATAAAGAGACACTCCTGAGAGTTGCATGAGATTTATCGTGGATCGATGAGAAGCCGCTAACACCCGCATGTAAGGAGACATTACTACTTTAGGACAACAACTTTGTCATACTTCTCAAAAGCCAACCTCTTCGCAATTATATATAAGCACTTTTCTCGACTATATAAATAATCTTCAATTTACTTTTGTTGTTCTTTGGTAATTGTGTGTTGCCTTTCACCATCGAATTTCCTCTGATTTTATGGGAAACACAATTTCAAATTGTATAACAAAGATCAAAGTGTTTATCGCTGATTGATTTTACTGAGAGTCTGATGAAATTTTAAGAAGGTGAAGATGGTGTTGGTCTAAACTTACGTAAAACGTGTTATAAAATTTTATATATGAAGATGCTCCGGAGCCTCTATAAAATAATACTAAACCCATAACTGAGATCTGAACGCTCAAATCGATGAGAAAGATAAGATTAACAGGAGACCGCGAAAAGCCTCAGCTCGGCCTCGGACAGAGCAAGAAGCTACGGAACTTCGATCTTCGATCTCAAGTACTTCATTTTCACCAAAATAAAATGTCTGTGTTCCAGTTTTTGGTATTCAATCTGATTTAGTATTTGCTTCCTTGATTGATTTTCTTCTGATTTCCAAGGATTTTTTGATGTAGATACACAAAAGAAGCATTGATATCAGTGAGCTATTGGGATCCAAATCCTGAGCATTATTCCGGCTCAATTGATGAGAAAATTGAGAGTTAAGTTTTGTTAATTTTTCATAATTCGATTGATGAAAATTGATTCGAACGTCAGTTTATATGTTAAAGTTTATGTTTAGTAGTAGAAATTGGCTATGCAACTGGACTGGTTGGATCCATTTATATGCTTTGAAGAAGACCTTTATGTTTTATGAGGGAAGGTATTGAATGCTTTGACTGAATGCGGATTTGTTTACTTGAGAGTGGGAAAGGACTTAAGTCTTCGAATTGCTAAGGAAGGTTAATCTAGTCCTTTCATAGTCCAGAAAGTAGTTAAAAAACTATTGGGGAAACTGGAAAGTGAGCCATATTTTCATTTGACGCAAAGAGTTTCTGCTGCTTTTGGAACCTTATAGGGGTAGGATATATTTTGCCTCTGTTCTCCATCGTTTACTGGAAATGGAGAGCTCTTGGAGTACACTAATAGTTTTAGCATATGTAGTTGCATTAGCATTTATCTCAAAACTAGTTTACAAAGGAAGCCCACGGCCAAAATTCCCACCAGGTCCAAAACCATGGCCTGTAATTGGCAACTTGAACTTGGTTGGTCCCGTCCCACATCAGTCCTTCCACCATTTGTCCCAAAAATATGGTGAAATAATGCTGCTAAAGTTTGGCAAATTTCCAGTTGTGGTTGCATCATCTCCTGAGATGGCCAAACACTTCTTAAGGATACATGATACAGATTTTGCCTATAAGCCTCCGCTTGCTGCTGGGAAATACACTGCCTATAATTACTCAGACATGGCATGGGCTTCTTATGGGCCATACTGGCGGCAAGCGCTTAAAATTTACCTTTCAGAGTTGTTCAATGTCAGAACACTTGAATCCTTTGAGTGCATTCGTAAGGAAGTGAGGCATAATTTCCTTTCTCATCTATGTTCCCTATCAGGAAAGCCAATCATTCTCCGAGACCAGTTATCACGTTATACACTTTCCACTATAAGTAGGATTGTATTAAGCAGTAACTACTTTAGTGAGATGGAAAATGACAAGTATGTAATAAAGCTGGATGAATTGAAAGGGCTGCTGGATGAGTGGTTTTGGCTCAATGGAGTGTTCAATATAGGGGACTGGATACCATGGCTCAGTTTCCTTGATCTACAGGGATATGTTAAGAAAATGATAGCTTTATACAAGAAACTTGACAAATTTCACGACTATGTGATTGATGATCACATAGCTAAAAGGGCTGCAGAAAAAGACTTCGTCCCAAAAGACGTTCTGGACAGGTTATTGCAGCTGGCTGAGGATCCTAATCTTGAAGTTAAACTCAGAAGGGATTGTGTCAAGGGATTGTTACAGTTACAGCTTCTACTTTAGTTGTGTGGTTGTGATCATGCCATTAGCTAATGTAATTTGTTACTCTTATGACAATATTGACAATATTAACAGGATCTACTAGCTGGTGGCACGGATACCTCAGCTACCACAATCGAATGGACTATCCACGAGGTTCTCAGGCATCCTCGAATTCTTCGAAAGGCCAAGAACGAGCTTGACAGAGTAATTGGAAGAAACAGATGGGTGGAAGAGAGTGACTTCTCTCAACTGCCTTATATAGATGCCATTGTCATGGAGTCAATGAGGTTACATCCAATTGCTACCATGTTAGCCCCACATTACTCCATTAAAGACTGCAAAGTTGCGGGCTATGACATACCAAAGGGAACAATGGTCCTTATCAATACGTGGAGCATAGGGAGGGACCCTAAATCATGGGATGATCCTGAGAAATTCTTGCCAGAGAGATTTATGGGCAAAGGAGTCGATATTTTGGGACGTGACTTTGCATTGTTGCCATTTGGCTCGGGTCGGAGGAGGTGCCCTGGATACAGACTTGGACTTAAGATTGTTAGAACAACTGTGGCTAATTTGCTTCATGGATTTGAGTTGAAATTGCTTGAGGGAATGAAGGCTGAAGATATATGCATGGAGGAAAAGTATGGACTCACTACACATCCTAAAGAGCCTCTTTCCATCGTCATGGAACCTATGCTGCCATCCCATCTTTACTGATTTATTATGTGTGTTTTAAGAAGTAGATTTGTCATTTGTGTAATCAAGATGATCTTGATGCAAGATGGATTGTTCTTGATATGATGTATGAATGTCTCATGTGTTTTAAGGAATAAATTTGTACAACCAAGGTGATCTTGGATACATTACTAATTGCTAATTGATGGTATCAAATATTATCCCAGTGATCGTCGTATGTGAAATAGTAATTTTAGTTGTGCTCTTCACTTGGATATGTTGCTGGAAAAGAGGTAATGCGCAACATCGAGATGAAATTATTGACATAGTTTATAAGTTGTTCTCGTCTCTCATCCTTTTAGTAGGTAAAATTTTTCACTGTGAGCACGGGGATCTCATTTGGATGTGGTGCCAGAACCAATGAATGCAATTCTTATTTCAATAAGTAATTTCCCTATCGACTTCCTATTCAACATTTATAACTAAAGCTGGATGCATTCATCTTTCTCAATCGGTGGCCTCTAGTATAGACGTAGAAGTTTCGCTGGGAAAAAGTCTCAAATAGGCTCTATGTGTGATAGCGTCTAATGACAAGTTAATAACTAGTGATTATGAAAAACTTGAACTTTTTGGTTATATGATTTTCATTAATTAATTTGGTTAATTATTTGGTAGGGCTATGCACAATGATATTGCTTAATTTCTTGTATTCATCAAATTGTTCATTGGGTTAATAGGGTGCCTGGCTAGGCTTATTTAATAGGCTATTGCTTATTAAATATTTTTAGAACTTATAAGATTTTTTTTTTCAGAGAGAAGCGATTACGTTCAATATTGCAATATTATTACATAAATATATTTCAAAGATCAAATATAAGAACTAAATACAAGATAAATTATATATAAACTGCCATGTGGTAGATAAATACTACTATACAGCAGATAAGGACCCATACGCTACGGGTGGGATTCAAACTTGCACCTCTCATATAAAAAGGAGGAGATCGTGCCACTTCATCTATAGAACAGTGGCCTTATAAGATGTTAAATCTTTAAATTATTGAAATTATATTAGCAATGACAATTTTATAATTTTTTTGCGGGTCAACAATTATATAATTAAGATGATTATAATTGGGAAAGAATGTTGAAATTTTAAAAATGAATTAGAAACTCTTTACTTTTTTTTTTAGAAGAACCCATAAAATCTATAAGATCTTATTTTAAGAGTTAATAAGATCTTAACATTTCATTTCGAACGCTTTTTTTCCTTCTTCCGTATGAGCAATCATGTGCAATTACAGATGCAATACCATAAAGTATAAAATAAATCATGCCAATATAAAAACTTCGTATATAGAAATAATTACAGTTTTCCTTTAACCCTATTGATGTGTCAATTTCAATTCTAGAAAAAACTTCCCTATTAAGGTATTAATCGCCCACAACTCGGCTAGGCATTTCTTTTTTGACTTGATCAACCTTGACAATTCAAGGAACACGTCTCTAACATATTTTGTCCCTTGCAATTACTCGAGTCAAAAAGGCATTAGAACATTCACAAAATATTCAATTAAATTACAATTTTAAAACTCCCAAGAACTCTATACACATTTTAAGAATAATAGTCATTACAATGATTTTCATTATTATTTCACGAGTTTTTAATTATATTTTTATACAAATGTTACTGCACGTGGTATATCGTTTTAAGTTATTATTTATAGCTTTTAGTAAATAAAGAAATACTGATAATCTTGTGGTATGTTTTCATTTAATCTTCCTAAAATATCTTTATTTTAGTATGTTTTTATATAATATTCTTAAAATGCTCGTCTACCAGAATTGCAATTTATAGAGCCCGTTACTACAACTACTAATATTCTATCACTTTATAATTTTCCAATTATATATGCATATGTACTAATTATATCAAAATAATTATATGGATATTTAAAATTCATAAACAATATAGTATGTAATCTAAAATTAGGAAATTACCATTTACCAACTTCAAATAGGAAGTTCCTTCTACAACCGTTAGGTGTGCCGTCCTGTTAGTTCAAATTTTCAAAATGAAACCCAAATCAACTATACGAATCTAAAAAATTTCATGCAATTTTTTTTTTTTTTGGTTTTTTCATATAACTAAAAATAATAATAATATTCAATGAAAAAAATAATTATTTCAAAGAGAGGGTACATTTCGCTTTAAAAATTGAAACATCATCGCATCAGCATATTACGACCACCGCCCAACCTCTCTCTCTCTTTAACCATTTTCATTTTTTTTCCTTCAATTTTCAAAAGTTCAAAATTCCAGATACCCTCAAACCCTAATATAGTGATGCACATATAGATACAATATACATACAAACTGTTATTTCGCTCGATCTCCTCCCATTCTGTTGGATCTGTGGTCATTGGTGCTTCGATCCAGTGGTTTTGTGAAATACATCGGTTATTGTATCTGGGCAGTTGATTTTCGGGGAGGAGATTGATTGGATTCCATGGAGACCATCGAGGAATTGTCCCAGCTCTCCGATTCGATGCGGCAGGCGGCGGCGCTGCTTGCCGATGAAGATGTGGATGAGACGTCGTCGTCTGCTTCCTCTAGGCGCTCCTCCACTTTCCTCAATGTTGTTGCTCTCGGGAACACTGTGAGTATGATTAATCGGAGCATTGTTTGAAGTTCATTTTTGAATTGGGTGGTGGTTAATGTACGGAGTAATGGTGCTGGATCTTTGGGGATAGCTGTTTTTGGATGAAGCAGACTATATTCTAAAACCAGAAAAAATAGGAGAAGTTTCCCAGAGGAGATAGTATTTTCAAAAAATAACCCGTAACATTGGATCTGGTATTTTTATTCAATTTGAAATCGGAGTTCCATGGAATCTCTGTGTTATTATTAAGTTTGTGTAAGGATTATTTGGTTGCTTGATGCAGTATCCAGTTTTGTTTGTACTGGATTAGGAATGGTAAGCGGATCATGAAATCCTATTAATCTTTAGGTTTCTGAACGAATGGGATTTGATCTTTGATTAGAAGGTCTTGTCGTGTAATAAAGTACCACAGCAAGTGAAGCATATTGCGCAAGTTTAGTGTTAAACATTGTGCATTATAGTTTAGTTTTTTAAAGTAGAAAGCTGGATTTAAAATGAATCAAGTTTGGGCTCAATAGCTTAAATTGCAAGATAGTAGTAAATGGAACATCAAAAAACATTTTAACCCTATTGATAATTCTTTCACTTTTCTATGTTTTCTTATTAGTATGTGAATTTTCCGAATAATTGCTTTGGGAGGACGGCAGTGGCAAGTTAAATGTGGTGGAAACCATGGGATAAACCTTTGTATTTCTTCTGTGATTAGGTCTAGCTTTCACATTAAGTCTTCTAAATTGAATTGTCTTGGGTGGCTGTGGTTATCATTTGCAGGATAATTTTTGAAATAGTCTATAATTTGTGTTAATAGTTTTACTATTTTCCATAACTCCTCTTTTGAATTAATTCATTTTTTTTTAATTATGATAAGAAAAAAAAAGAACCTACGGAATTCTATAACTGAAAAGAGTGTATATTTGGATTATATTTTCTGGGATTGAATTGGTGCTGCAGATTGGAAATTTAGAGTATAAGCCATGTGAAATTTTGATTATTTTTCATGAATTATTATCTCTCTGTAGTAATTCATAAGATACTCAAAATGATGATCTCTTTCACGGAAAAAAATTAAAGATAGTGATCTCAGTTAAAGCTTAGTGGTTCTTAATTTTCCAAAGGATTTGGAAGCTGTGCCAATTATATTGACTTTAGGTAATATGTAACTCTATGGAAAGAAAAGATATTTTTTCAATCATTTACATCTCTTTTATTTCACTCTAATGACTAAAATTGAAAGGATAGCTTGGAAGCTTGTCAGTGCACGATAAGAGTAAGAGATTGTGCTGTCAATGTTCGTTTCTACTCTCTTGGCCCCACTATTGGAAAGCATCTCTAAGTTGCAGATTTGCATTTATCTTCTCTATATGTATCATCTTTTTTCCTATTTGAATACTGAATACCTGGAATTTTTCATTATAGTTTACTTTTGAAGAATGAAAATTTAATTATTAGCTTTAATGTATGAGGATCTGGAGTTTGGCTGACAACTGCTGCATTATGTGATGGAAAAATAGTATGAGAGTTTCTTCTAATTGTTTGTTATCTGAACTATGTCCTCATATCTGAAATCTTATGCTTAAGTAAATCAAACTTTAGAGGCTTTCAATTCATGAAACATTGCAATGTGAAAGAAGTAGAAAGAGGAGGCCATATCCTCTAAGAAAAGGTTGTCTAACTCATTAACGCTGACAAATATGCCTAAATAAAGAATGTTAATCAATAATAATAAGTTCCACAACAGAATGGTTTTGCCCCTAGATTTGCCAAGGAAATTGTCTCTTCACTGTCTTTCTGCTGCTTATGAGTAGCTGGGAAATTGGCCTGGGCAATGCCATGAGTATGAGAGTCTTTTGCTTTAAGCAGATGAAGAATGTATTGAAGGACCAGTGTCTTCTGAAATTTACAAGTTGTAGATAGAAAAAGAAGCAAGCTTGCTTTTCAATTAACCGTAGGATTCGAGCATCTATGCCTATCTTATTTGAAATGATGCGGCACAAAATATGGGTGCATAGTGAATGATCAGGAGTATGCATCTTAAAAATCTCTGTATAATTAAGCATATTATGTAGATTGAAGTATTCTATATGGGATCCTCGAATCATTTACTCTGATTCATCATTCTTTATATTGTCAGTGAAATACTTATGTTCACTTTACGATCTTTGTATTGGTATCAAAATTTATTTTGACCGTGAACTATTTCTTCAGGGTGCTGGTAAGTCTGCAGTACTGAATAGTCTAATTGGGCATCCTGCATTGGTAAGCATGCTAGTTTATTTATCTTTATTGAATTATGATTTAATTTAACTTTTTCGAGTGGAAACTGTATCTTCAAAAGCTACCCTTCAATTTTGCAGCCAACTGGTGAAGGTGGCGCAACACGTTCTCCAATATGTGTTGATTTAACAAGGGATGGTTCTCTTAGCAGCAGATCCATTATTCTGCAGATTGATAGTAAATCTCAACCAGTTTCTGCAAGTGAGGCCTCTAACTAAACTTTCATCTTAAAGCAGAGTATAAAATTTAAATTGGGCACTCTTTTCCCTTTTTATGAATGAGAGAAGAAAGTTTGTCACTTAAGTTTTCTCATTACATGGAATCTGTTTTTTTGCTGATTTTTTTGATCTCTCATAGGTGCTCTTCGGCATTCATTGCAAGACAGATTAAGCAAAATCTCTGGCAAGAGTCGAGATGAGATATATTTGAAGCTCCGGACAAGTACAGGTTCGGCTGCTTTAAGAATTCCTTTGATATATTGAATACACAGATAGCGTCTGAGCCCTGTTTATTCTTTAGTCTTTACCTGTGCATCCCAAACATTTCGGGAAATAGAAGAAAAGAAACTTTTTTGGTCATGAAGAAGAAAAGAAAATTAATATTTATGTAACTTTTGCATTAGGTATCTTATCAAGTCTCTTCATTGCTTCATGGAGAGTTAAAGTCCAATCTATATTCTTTTTGAAGATGAATTTGCATTTTGGTTTTATGAAAGCTAGGAAGAACTAATGATTCTTTTACATGGTCAACATAGAAATTTTTCTGAATATGTTAAGCTTCAAACTATTTGTCGACTAATGTTTACCTCCACAAAGTTGTTTCTAATATTGTTTGAAAATATGCAGTGTTTGGTTATCTCACAACAATATGAGTTGTTGCATTTTGTAAGGTTAGTTATCTAATGTTTGATCTCCATGTTTTGCAGCTCCACCATTGAAATTGATTGATTTGCCTGGGGTAGATAAGGGCAATCTCGATGATTCGTTGGTGAGTGGCTTCTGAACAATATGTCTTTTAAAGTCTTTTCTCAAAAAAACCCACATATTTTTCTTGTGCAATTATGTGTCTGAAAGTCGTGGAGTATTCAACCACTAAACTAGTTTTTGTAGATATAGCGATGCCCTGGGTAAATTGAACCTAGTCTCTAACACTTACTGAAAAAGCTAGTTTCCTACTGATTAATTCATGCTAAGGAGGTTGTGCTTGACAGCAATGTTGAGATAAAATCAGTTGACCTAATTCTGGATAGTTAATAGACATGGTCATTTTGGCCTCGATTAAACTAATATAATGATTGTACATATGCCCTAGGACATACAATATTTGATTTCAGCAGCGTGATAGCCTGTTCTTTCATTACAGAGACAGTATGCCGAACACAGTGATGCTATATTGCTGGTTGTAATACCAGCTGCCCAGGCACCAGAAGTGGCCTCAGCAAAAGCTATCAGAATAGCGAAGGAGCTTGATGGAGAATGTGAGTTTGCAATATAGATTTTGTCTTGATCTATGAATTCTGGAATATGATTGGACTTTCTTCTGATTGTGTATTTGTCAAAATCTATATATATATATACGTATGAAAATGATATATGTTGACTTCTATTATCTAGGTACAAGAACTGTTGGAGTGATTAGCAAGATTGATCAAGCATCTTCAGAACCAAAAATCCTTGCTGCTGTGCAGGCTCTTTTATTAAATCAAGGACCTAGAAGTGCATCAGACATCCCATGGGTTGCTTTGATTGGTCAATCTGTCTCTATAGCATCTGCTCAATCCGGGAATGTTGGAGCTGATAATTCTTTAGAAACTGCATGGCGAGCAGAGAGCGAAAGTTTGAAATCCATACTGACGGGAGCTCCTCAAAGCAAGCTTGGGAGGTTAGCGTTGGTAGAGACTCTTGCTCAACAGATCCGAAACCGCATGAAAGTCAGACTGCCAAATCTTCTCTCTGGGTACGGTCCCCCTTCACGTTTCTTGTCTTTTGGTTTCATAGTTTCCTCATCCATCTTCAAGAGATATCTTCTTTCTATATGTCACTCGCCAAGGAATTATTTTGGTTATCCATTCTCTTTTAACATAACTCACTCCTTCTGTAAGTTAACTTGCCCTTGCACTAGCGTTTGTGGTCTCTGCTTTAAAGCAAAACCATGACTTGGATACCATGCTATAAGCTTATTGACATCACTGCTGCAGTGGTGTTTCCATTTTTCAGTTGGCTGAAAGGATTTGTTCATAGAGTTTCACAAACTAAATAATGCCACCACTAAAGACATTCTCCTGTACTAAAACTTGTGTCCTAGAGATGCTGCTGCATTTCATTTCTTGTTGTTCATGTTTTGTCTTTTTACATTTAAGTTGGTTTTTCTTCTCATTCTATAATATCAGTATGGATTGGAATTAGTACCTTTATGATTGTTGATTGATTGTTTTTGCAACTTCTGCAGGCTTCAGGGCAAGTCCCAGATAGTACATGATGAGCTTTTCAGACTTGGTGAACAGATGGTTCAGAGTTCTGAGGGTACAAGAGCTTTAGCTTTGGAACTTTGCCGTGAATTTGAGGACAAGTTCCTCCAGCATATCACGACAGGAGAGGTGATGCTCTCAACTCAAGGATAGGACATCATGCAAATTGTTATCGTAGTAATTATTCTAGTGTTAGTTGGAACCCCCTTTAAACAAATAACCTAGAACGACGATTGTAAAGCTTGATATAGAAACTATTGAGAGAAGCACTATGGAAATTCAAAATTATTTCCTTTGTCCGTTGAGAGGTTTAGGTTTTACTCTTCCGAATTTCCCATCCTTTTTTTCTGCGGTGCTCACATTATGTGTTTAAGAAAGAGAGCATTGGATAATTGAACTAATTTTTGCTTTTGACTCATTCAACCTCCCATGGATTAGTCTCATGAGATCCTTATGAACTCTTTGTTTTGTTATACCTTTTGTTAGCTGTCTGTGTTGCCAATCTTATCAATATTAACATTGCGATCACTGTCCTTTGTGTGAAATGATCTTTCTCTACTTGGTGTAATTCTTATGTATTTTTGTCTTGTGGTGCAGTTTTATATTCTCGTTAGAGCGCTACGTTCTTACCATTATGTTAAAATTTTGAATTATATTACTTTACAGGGTAGCGGATGGAAAGTGGTTGCTAGTTTTGAAGGCAATTTCCCCAATAGGATCAAGCAACTACCTCTAGATAGACATTTTGACTTAAACAACGTTAAAAGGGTATGCGTTCTGCCATTATGGCTTCCACTTTCTGAAATCATAATGTTTTTCTGCGTGTCTGTATTGATATTTTCAATTTGTTGCCAGATTGTGCTTGAGGCGGATGGTTATCAACCTTATCTCATCTCTCCTGAGAAAGGGTTGAGGTCATTAATTAAGACTGTTCTAGAGATGGCAAAGGAACCTTCGCGCCTTTGTGTTGATGAGGTAAACCAGTGTTTAAATTTTTTATTTATTTGTGTGTCTTTATTGTCATTGTACCTTTCCTGTTTAACAATTTCATTTTTCATTTTATAGGTGCACCGTGTACTTGTTGATATTGTCACAGCTGCTGCAAATGCCACCCCTGGCCTTGGAAGATATCCTCCTTTTAAGCGAGAGGTAAGCATGAATGAGGTTTAGGGTTCAATAATCCAATGAAATATTTGTGTCGGTTCATTTTACTGGAACTCATGAGTCTTCTCCACCGCAATTTATGTAGGTTGTAGCAATTGCCACAACTGCTCTGGAAGGATTCAAGAATGAAGCTAAAAAAATGGTAGTGGCACTTGTTGATATGGAACGTGCATTTGTTCCACCGCAACATTTTATACGTTTGGTGCAGCGGCGGTATGCTCTACAAACCATCCAGTTTTACACCTCCTGCCTTAGCATATTTATTTTTCACGTTTGACATTTCCTTTGTTTGATTATTTTTGCCAGGATGGATAGACAACGACGTGAAGAGGAATTGAAAGGTCGATCTTCCAAGAAGGCATCTGAGGCGGAACAATCCATATTAAATAGGGTACTAAGATTTTTGAGTTGTATATATTTTCTTTGTCTACGAGTGACATCCCATGCCGTCTACAATTGATTGTATCTACAGATTACCTCATATTCTCATTTAGTAATAATTTCATTAAATGTTTTTTTTTAATGTTATGCGTGCCTAAAGTATCTTTTACCTCCATCCAGGCAACTAGTCCACAAACTGGAGGCCAACAAAGTGGGGGGAGCTTAAAATCAATGAAGGATTCCAAATCCAGTCAGCAAGAAAAAGATAAGGATGCACAAGAAGGAGGTGCACTGAAGACTGCAGGGCCAGAAGGGGAAATAACAGCAGGTTCATGCAAAACAGTTCCCTTGCAGTCATAGTTTTTACTGGCTTACATACATTCTATATCTTGGTATAAGAAACCTAATATAAGGAATATGGACCTGTTGTATATCGTTCTTCTTGATGTGTACATTTCATTTCATTTTGTTAAACCATCATTAGTGTTTATTGTGGATAGCTCTTCCTTGTTCATCTTTTTGCCAAAAAGAAAAAGAAGGAAAAAATAAAGCAGTCCTTGATGGTCAATACAATTAAGCATAGAACTGGTACTTGGGCTATTTCGATTCCTGGACATTTTAAGTCCAGATATTTAACTTATGAATACATTATTTTGTTCACTTCCTTGAAGACAAGCTGGGGATTTGGAATTAAGGTGAATAATATTTTTATAAAAGCTGGCTATAACCTTTTGTTTTACAATTTTATGGAAATTGTTATTGCCATGTATACATTCTTCATTTAGAATGTTTGTAACCAAAGATCTCTTCCTTTCTCTTGCTTTGTGGTGCATATCGCTTTTTCAGAAATATGTGGTGTGGCCTACAGTGAATTAGCTGACACTATAAACCTGGTTGAAAAATGTTTCCCATGTGTTTCGGGATGGAGGGGGCCCTTTTTTTTTGTGGGGGTTATGCTCATATTTGGGCATTGTTTTGAGAATTAACCTGCTATTCTTTCTGCAGGTTTTTTATTGAAGAAAAGCGCCAAAACTAATGGTTGGAGTAGAAGATGGTTTGTTTTAAATGAAAAAACAGGAAAAGTGAGTAGCTGGAATGAAATCATTTGAACAAGAATAAATTGTCAAATTTTAATAAAATAAAATCTGTTGTTGGCACTTTCTTTTCTAGCCTCCAATTATTTTTGTTACAATCTCAAAAGAATTTCTAATCGCATCTGTTACCTCTTTCTGTGACATCTTCTATTTTCATTTATGTAATGTTGAAACATTCTTAACTTCCTACCATGGAATCTTGCAAATAACCGCAATTGACTTGATATCCTTCTGAGTTTGCTACTTCTATATAGTAATGTTTAATCTTGTAGACTTAGGACTTTCTTTTAATAGTATATGGAAAATCACTCACATTTGATAACAAAATAAGTGAACTCTTGTTTACTATTTGGTGGTTTTTCTTGACCCTTTATTCATGAGATGTTATGATCTCTGCAGCTTGGATACACAAAGAAGCAAGAAGAGCGACATTTTCGTGGTGTAATCACTTTGGAGGTACTTATTGGGTATATACTGTACATTATATTGAGCCTTCATGTTTGGTTCTATAATGTGGAGTTTGTACTAAAGTCCAATAACCTTTTAAATGTCGAAATTTATTCAACTGACTTGGTATGGTGCAAAACTTGCTTTAAAGACTACCCAGTTTTGTGATCTATTGTTGAAATTATTAGGAATGTAATCTGGAAGAAGTTTCAGAAGATGAGGAACCTCCTTCAAAAAGTTCTAAAGATAAAAAAGCAAATGGTCCTGATGGGGGAAAAGCACCCAGTCTTGTATTCAAGATAACGAGCAAGGTTCCATATAAGACTGTTCTAAAAGGTACTATGAATTTTTGCTCCCCATGCTTGCTCAGCTTATTTGTTAGTTTAATTTACACACAAACTAATTAGAAGTTCCTTGTATCTGCAGCCCATAGTGCCGTTGTTTTGAAGGCTGAGAGTATGGCGGATAAGACTGAATGGCTGAGTAAATTAAGAAATGTTATTACTTCTAAAGGAGGTCAAGTAAAGGGTGAATCTGGTACCCCAATGCGGCAAAGTCTCTCCGATGGTTCTCTTGTAACTCCGTGAACTTCCTTGCCTTCTCAAATTTGTTGTACACATATGTTCTTTAACAATTTCATTTGTAATATCTTACTCTCCATTTTGAACGTATGCTGCTCCCATATATATATATATTATGTTTTTTAAGTAATATCATTATTTTTTTTATTTTTTTTTTTTCCCCTCTCCCTCTGCTTGACTTGTGAGCAGTTCTTTATGCATGTAAATAAGGACCTGCATACATGTACTCACTTTTGGTGGCCCTATCTAGGATACAATGGCTAGAAGACCTGTGGATCCAGAGGAAGAACTTCGATGGATGGCTCAGGAAGTGCGTGGTTATGTTGAAGCTGTTCTCAATAGTCTTGCTGCCAATGTTCCAAAGGTCATCAAATTTAATAAAAGATCTGCCATTGACTTTGTCTAGTTGGAGCCATCTCTTCACCTGTGATGTTTTCAATTACAGGCAGTTGTTCTTTGTCAAGTTGAGAAGGCAAAAGAAGACATGCTTAATAAGCTATACAGTTCTGTCAGGTTAGTCTCAATTCTTTGTGTCTTAATAGGAAAACGCCTAAAATGAGGAATTCGCATGAAAAGACGAGAAAAAACCTATTGGTTCCCAGCTTGTCCGACTAGTCCAATATTATCTATAGGAATGTTACATTCATCTTCTGGTAAATAAAACTCTATGCGTCTTGTATTTTTCCCTCTTGTTCATAACATGACTTCATATTTGGGATGATAGTGCTCAAAGCATGGCGAAAATAGAAGAGCTGCTCCAGGAGGACCAGAATGTAAAGCGCAGGAGGGAGCGGTACCAGAAACAGTCTTCTCTTCTTTCCAAGCTTACTAGACAACTAAGCATTCATGACAATCGTGCAGCTGCAGCATCCAGCTACTCAAATGGTGTTGGAGCAGGTAATCGTTATACAAGATATATAAAATATCTGCTGACACATAAATTATGTTGGATTTATAAGTCTTGAAACTAATTGTTTAACCCTGCGCAACTCCATTTGGTTATTGCAATAATCTACTGCATAGTTTACCATATGATATATGGAGACATTAATATTTATCTACAGATTGAAAGGCTAATTCCGGGATTAAACAAGGGATAATTACCAAACCTCAGGGGTGTTGAGGTAATTATCCCTTAAAACAAACTAGGTCTTTTAACTTTGTGGTAGAGTAGCAACATGGCGAGGTTAAATAATCTCTTCAAATCCTTAATTTTATTGCAAGATTAATGCGTATGTTAAATTACTTTTGTTTATTTATGCATATAACTAGCACGCTTGGGGGCATAATAGATTACAAAATATGTTTCCTATTATCTAGCTATGGAACTTGGCTTACCAAACAGAAGAATGGCAAAAGCATTTTACTCTTTTAGCTTCATTCTATTGTAGCCTAAGATATGAACTGGAATAACATTCCATATTGAATAGCCGAGCATTTGCTGGGCATGAAGAAGCCATTCCCTGTTCCCTTGGAAAGAAAATCTTAAACATTAGCAAGATAAATTTCTTACATCCCATTTCATCCTATTTCCTACGTCAGAGATGATACAATCTCATTCTATACTTCGAACATGGCTTTTCTTGTAGTCTCTCATTTGTGAACTAATGTTTCCTTATTTTATCAAGCAGAAAGTCCAACTGCTGTTGGCCCGTCATCTGGCGATGACTGGAGATCTGCATTCGATGCTGCTGCCAATGGTCCAACCGATCCATATCAAGATTCTAGATCCAACGGTCACAGCCGCCGGAACAGCGACCCTGCCCAAAATGGTGACGTAAGCTATGGGGCAAACTCTGGCAGCCGTCGCACACCTAACCGTTTACCACCTGCTCCTCCATCATCTGGCTCTGGTTATAGATTTTAGAATAGGTGGTCTATTTTAACTATTGATTCTTGCAATTCTTGTCGGGTGGTTCGAAGTTGCTTGAGCTCTTATCGAGCTCAAATCTCTTGTTATAGTAGCTCTATAGAATTGATATATACATCTCTGTAGATAAATTTCGTGATTAATATCGTCCTGCTGTCAATTGTGCTGCGGTTGCTGCATTTTTGTTATGTATTTGCAGAATATAAAAATTTTCGTTACAATGTTGGACGCAACGGGTGTACTGTTCTTGAAAGAGAGTGATGTTTTGACCTTGTGCTGTACGAGTTGTCTATTATTTTTTATTTCTTATTTTTTTTTAACAGAAATATGTTAGAAATTTTTACATATGTGCCCGTGAATTCTCTACTGAGGAAAACCATAATTCAATTATCATGTGGAAATATTTCTGTTTGATACAGGAGATGCTGAAACGATTATATCATATTATTCTTCATTATAACTCATTAATCCATCCCATCATCAGATCCTCCACAAGATTGCCCAGCTCTTCCCAATTTCACACCAGAATGTACCAGAATCTCACCTTCTTTAGCACACGCCTTCGTCCACTACGCAACTTTAAACATAACCCTGCAACAAGCTCTCAAAGAAATCTCTGCATCCCTTGCTCGAAGAGAGGTCACCCTGAAACTTCTTGTTCTTCGGGCACAAGGCAGCCTCATGTGGACATCCCTCAACTATGGTGGTCGTACGACAACTCATGGATTGAACAAATCCAGACACAAACCCCATAGTGAGAATCGCACCATGTTGTCTACGACACAAACAACAAATCCAGGCACAAGCCCCATTGTTAGAATCGCACCATGTTGTCTACAACACAAAAGTAACGCAAGCCGATGAACTCCTTGGAATCAGCAAGAAAAAAGAGTGCAAAATACCAAGTAATCCAAGATTCTCAAAATGTCAACTTGCTCTAAAGGGATTGCCAAACGATGTTTACGATATCGAATGGGATTTGCTCATAGTAGATGCTCCAACGGGATACTTTGATGATGTGCCGCGCAGAATGAGCGCGATATATGCTGCTGGATTGATGGCAAGAAATAGAGAAAGTGGTGAAACTGATGTTTTTGTGCATGATGTTGACAGAAACCGTGGAGGATAAATTTTCTAAGGCATTGTTATGTGAAAGGTATTTGAGAGAACAAGAGGGAAGAACAAGGCATTTTACAATCCCAAGTCATAGGAGTAGATTAGGTAGATCTTTTTGTCCATGGGGATGGATTGATATACCTGCAGCATATGCTGCTACAATATGAAGTTTGCAACGGACTTAGAAGGGCTTATGTTTTTTGGTTTTGTACTATTTTTTGTATTAGTTTTGAATTTGTTTCATCTTTAGATACGTGATTATTGTTTCGTTTTCCTTCACATTTTTGGAATATACTAGATTGGAACATCTTGTTTGACAAATGGGATGAATGCGGGATAAATAAAATATATGAATAGATGAATAATTTTTTTTCACATTGTAGTAGAGATTTCTTGTGGTTTTTTTTCATGGGCCCTTTATCAAATACTGGCATCCATCGTATCAATACATCTCATCGTATATTTATATCATATATAGAAATTTAAGCAATAGAGCTGGTGTGGTAGTAACAAGGACTTCATATATAATAAACTAGCCCCATAATGCTAGTTATGTAAATACCATGCCCAATTACAATTTTTATCAGTATCTTTAATTTATTTTTTCATTCTCTAATAATTACTTGTTGATCTCTCTGCTTGATTCATATTCATAGGTCGAAGATCAACTTCACACATATCACATTACTTAAGAAGAAGATTTTCGAATTCGGAGCCATATCACATGCATATAAACTTGGCCTAACTATGATAAATTAGTTCATCCTACGTCATCATAATTCATAAACTTGGGTCTAATAGGCAATGTCCCCTCATGTATTCTCAAAATCTGAGGGGAGGTTCTTATAATTATCAAAAGGCCAAGGGGCAGATTTGCAAGACTAAGAGAAAGCGAGTAATGACTACATACGTCGTCGTAATAACTGCAGCTCTATCCTCCAAAGCCATAAAGGTCTAGTCTTGAGCTGCTTCTCATCTTCTTCCTTCAATTCTCGCCTGCAAAACACGAAGGGGAAGCTCAAATTAATCCCAGCAATGGCGAAAACGAAGAAAGAGCTTCTGGCGTCAGCACCATGGAGGGCGGACCCACAAGAAAGCGATGAGAAATTCAAAGACGCGAGGTTGAAAGTGACGTCACAGCCTGGTGCAACATCCAAAATGCACGTCCCTGGTAAGAAGAAGTATAACTCCAAAAACGACGACGTTGGAGAAGAGTCTCTCACTGAAATCGACCCCGAACTCCGCTACAGCTTCCAGCGCAATTTTCAGGTGAATTAGGAGAAGTCCCATAATTTTATTTTCATGTTTTTACTTATTCTTTGTATGTATGTGTGTTTTGTACTTATTTGCCTTTTAGGGTTTGGATTGAATATGTTAGGACTTTTCTGTTGAAAGTTGTGATTTGTGTTCCTTGTAATTATCAATGTGAAAATGAGGATTAAAATGTACAATCTGTGAGGCATGAGGAACAACATGGTGTTGCTTCTGTTTGGTCAGGTGGGATGGTGGATTTTGGCTAACCTTTGATTTGCTTGAATGCTATCAAGCATTCTTTCTTCTCTTCTTTCATTAGTGTTATATTGAAAGGGCTCTTGATTAATGTTTGGTGCCTTTTATGTTGCAATTTGGAGTTAGCTTCTTGTTTTGAAGCTATATATCATCCACGTTCTTGTGGTTCTAAAATGCACCAATACCTCTGGCATTGTGAGTTGAGGCATGAGGTCTTAAGTGGAGAGCAAAATGAACCATGAATTGTACGCTTCTTACGTCCCTCGAGTGTTGCTTGAGAGCAGCTAGATTTTTCACTTGATGGAAATTGTTTCTTAATTTAAGCTCATTTCATTGAATGTTAAAAATATTTTGCGTGTAGAGTTTTTTGTGTGCTTTAATATGGATGCTAGTTTTTTCTTGATAAGAAATTTGAGGAAAAGCGAAGAAAGAGATACATTTTGTTAAGGAATGTGGTGAAGAAAATGATTAGAAAAACACAAAGACACAAAAATTAAAGCACCAATATTACATCATTTGAAATGTAGCGGAAAACTTTCTTACTGTTTTCCATCCTAAAATCCAAGATCCAAACATAGGGAACTTAGTTTAGCTGTATGCTTTCATGTTATGTGCTTCCAATAATGTACATAAAGTATGCCGGTAACATAGCAGTTTCGTGCATCTGCAGTTCCTTCAACGTGTTTTTAGCATTGATACAATCGTGAAGCCTCTTCCTCCTGCAATGGCATACAATGCTTCCCGCAGTCTGACCTTCTTTACCAGGATCTTCACACAGTTCTTTGGTAAGTTGGAATCCTCAACTTTGTAACTTTGAAGTATTTCACCATAATTTTGGTGGCCTGTTGTCTTTCTGTTGCATTCTCATCTACTCATTTTGGCCTGTCTGTAGTCGGTGGAGTCTTGTTTCATTATATTGAATTTTCACCTATTGATCAATCTCATTTGTGTGTTTCTTGATACTGACGTTTAATCCAGTTAAGAACTTTGATTTTGATCTGCGTTCCAACCATGGGTGGTATCTGGCTATTCCATCCGTTCAAGTCTTAATGGGTGTTTCCTCAGAGCCTGTAAGGGGTTCTAACTCTTAAAATACAGAACAAGTTAGGCTTGCTGTTGTTGGCCTCAACAAAGGCCTTTCGACGATCAAATTATTAGCAAAAGGTTGCATATAAGGTTGAATGAGTGGTAATAAAAGAGAATAGATAAAGTGGTTTACATGGTTAGGTTTCATACGGGAATGTTTATAGTGTTGATTTAACAAGCCCCATATCATCGGAAGGTCCCCCTGGATGATGCCAACGTGGCTTCACTGGATGTCTCTTGTTTGATGGTCAAGAGTCGTGGTGAGGTCGTGCCCAACCCATATACAAAAAATGCGGACCGGATGGATTATCTTGTGATTTCCTTTGGACACCAAAATATTTATCTAAACTACCCATTGTACCCTATCGAACTTGAACCTAAGCAATAGGATTGCAAGTAATTGCAATAACCAATCCGAGAAGAGAAGGAGATTATTACTACTAAACATAAGCCACGGTTATATGCTAACCCATTATTGAAATATGTTTGTATTAAGTATTCATTTTTCTTCTGAAGTGTGCGCGCTCCTTTATGCTACTTCTCTTCCTCACATTGTTTTGCTTGCATGTGCAGATCCGGAAGGTATAGCAGATGCACAAAAATCACTTGGATTAGGTCAGGAACAAAAAGTTCGTAAAGTCCGTTAAGTTTTTGAAGATGTTTACTGCTTTTTGTACGGAGTATTTCAACTTTTTCATTATTGCTAGATTTTTGTCTTTGAGAACCTAAACATGGCCCTTGTGACAACATATTGTGAAAGAATGAAGCATAGGCTTGATTATGAGTTTGATAAATAGCACCATAACTTGTGAATTTCTTTCTTTTGGGACAAATTCTAATGAGTTCAAGCTTGTGATTTTTTAAGGGGTATTTAGACATAATTATCAAAATATTTCCTAAGATTTGATTAATTACCATCACATTCTTTATTCGTAGTTTAGTCAATAATTAATTATAATTATCGCCGAGCCCAATTGCGCAGGCCTGTAACCCTAGCGGGGCGACGTCCCTTGGCCGAAGGCGATTTGTGCTGCATCCTAACTCTAGATCGGGGGTGGGTTCAAGCCGCTGAGAGTACTCAGATTAGATTGGGGACGATCCCCGGTCCTGTAAAAAAAAAAAAAAATTAATTATAATTACATTCCCTCCAATTCCTAAAACATTACTAGCAAATCTCTTTTACAAGGAAATGTTATTGTTATTGTGTCAGTTCAGGAAGTGTAATTGTAAATATACATTAACTATACTAATTGTAGAGGTTGTAATGGAAATAATACAAAAATTAGAGATGTTCTGATAATTACTTTAAATCTTAGGAATGTAGAGCGAATTATCACATTTTATAACACACAACTAGCAAAACCATCACTCGAATTGTTTACAACTGTACATGAAAATCAGTTCTTTCTCTACGAAGGAATACTATACATTTATCACCTTGTACTTGATACTTGCTATGAATTCTAATAAAAAATAAAATAGAAGGTCTATTGAGGTGAACCTCCACGCCAATAGCCCCATTGGCTCATTCCACATTCTGAAAGGAACTTCTGATAATCACCTTCAAGTTTGGTATAATAAGAGTGAGATATATCTTCAAAATGCAATTCTTCTTGCTCCTCCAACAATGGCTGTAATGAAGTTTTCACCACCAAGAATTAGGATGCCACTGAGTTTTGGTCCATTTAAAGAAAAAGAAAAGGAGGAAAAAGAAAAAGGCTCCCTTGAAATTACGAATACATGCGTTGGCAAGGTTGACGTAAGTTGTGAATGATCTCTATATTACCCGGTGAAAAGTTATAAAAAGAAAATATTAAAAGTCGAAATGTAAAAGTCCAATTTATTTTTATTTGAATATATCTTCTGGTAGTACTTCGAGGACAGAGCCAGTTTTCCATAACTATTTTTTGGCTGGCGTCAATAATTTCTGTAACAACGGCTAACACCTAAGGAAATTTGCAAGAGTAAGACACGGGCAGATGTCAAGGAGATATTTGTAACTTCAAAAGATACAAGGATCTTTTGTAAATGTTTCAAACTTTAGGCGGGTTTTTGGTAATTAACCTAAAAAATATAAAATACTTCTCACAGGAAATATCGAATTAAACCACAAAAAGGCTCAAAAGCTATTGATAAGAAAGACTGTGTAGAATTTGATCGATATGAGTGCTCAAAATAAACACAAAGTACAGACAGCATATAGACCAATGTAGTTTCATACTCACATCATAATCTGGTTCGGGTTCAGCATCGGGTGCATCCGGATCCCTTAAATCGTTAAGGGTTCTCCATCTCATGCTATTAGATCTATTTGCAGGTTGACGTCTTAACTTTCTGGTGACTCTATTTTGAAAAGCACCGATTATGCATCTGATGCAAAAGGCTACAAGAGGAACCAGAACTAGAAAAGACCCAGTGGTCTTAGCCTGATGATGATAAATAAACAAGTCTGTTGAGGTTGCAACTAAACTTATAACATATATAAGATGATCACATGAAAATGGAACTGCATAAAATTAAATGATAGGTTTAATTATCAGAAACCCCCTAATATTTGATCCATTTGCATGAAAAATTCCCTCTAATTACAAATAACCCCTTGTCGTTTGCCTCCGTATTACAGATTTCACTAACTATTAGTTGCCATTTCAGAAATTTTAATAGACCTGCCATAGTCAAGAGGGCTATTTATAATTTCAAAAGAAAGAGGGAGTTTTTGTTTATGGCCCAAACCCGACGAGGTTCGGTAATTGGCCCGAAATGATAATATGTTCAGACAGATAAATCCAGTGAAAGTGCTTACAAGTGATAATCGATGGGATGATGGCACAGTGAAGATCTGATTCCATTGTCGGTTACGAAATCCTGAAATAGGAGTTGTTTTAGGCTGTTGATCTTCGTGCAATTTAGTTCCATTGAAGGGGCACTGAAAGGAAAGAAATCGACAAAATCAGCACATGAAAATGCATATAATAAGGGGCTGTTTGGTAGAATTGACTGAATTGGACCTACAATTTTGCAGGCTGCACTAAAATTATCTTCGTACTAATTAGTAAGACATTTGGTAACTATAATATGATTCAAAGAAGACCTAATAATTAATCCTTGTGTGTGATTTGCTTGGTCCTACTAATTTATATGATTTGGAAACTTATCATTTTGACCTTATTTTTTATAATTGGGTCATACTACAAGATCACTTTAGGGAAACGGATACATTTGCTTCAAAATCTAGTAAATGATAAATTTATCACAAGGGAATTTGAAGTGATACCTAATCATGATTTTTAGTAGGGAGTTATTGCGGCCGGCCCAGTACAAATTTGTGCAATCAAATACAAGATAAAGCCAGATAATTAAGGTAGATATCTAGGCTTCCCATTGCTACCAAACAGTCCCTAAGTCAAGGAAACTTAAATGAAGTAGGTGTAAGCAAGAACATATGATGGTTGCAGAAATCTCAGACATTTGATTCAATTCCACATGCCTTTCTACATTGGAAAAATGCAAACCAAGCCACAAGAGAATCGAGTTCGATATTTCAAGATCAAGCTTCATTTAATATCTGCAACCACGGTCCATAAGGGATTAATCAAATGTACTCAAAGTTGTCATTCAAAAGTTGCATATTCCGTGGTTATCATAGCATGCATTGAGGGTTATTTTCACTTCAGAGAAGTTAATAGTAAAAGTTGAAAAATTTGCAACTACAGGCCAAAAAATGGTAAAAATATGAAAATAAATATTTGCAAATATAAGTGGTTTTTCGCGATGCATTTATCAAATAAAAACAATATAGTATTTTCATCTAACCCGTTTAATGGAAAAGCTGAAGTTAGAAAATCAAAGCACCTCATGGGATATTGTAAGATTCTAGTGGATTCTAGCTCAAGTTCTCCGTAACAAAAACAGAATTCACTTCATCAAACACTCTGCAAAACGCTTTTTACTAGCTAAAAGTTGAAAAACAAGTCATACAAACATAATGAAGCATGAAACACCCTCATTATCTTATCTTGGCGATATGTAATTCTCATTGCAATCTCAAAAATTAAGAAGCCAAAACATATAACACGGGATAAAATTCACGAAAATGGCAAAGATAACCAATCAAGAATGTAGCAAGAATAGTTAATCAACTGCAAAGAGGAAAGAAAACAATGACTTCAAAAAAGATAGAGTGGCTCACCACTTGAGCATTTCCAGCAATAGCAGAAGGGATATTAAGAAGTTGCCCTCCAAAAACAAGATCAACATCAACAATTCCCTTATTAGCAGCACCAATATCAAGAATTGGCGCTTCATATAATTTTGAAATGGAATTCAGAGTTTCATCTCTGCCATTGTGAAACATCAAAAACCCAAGTAAATGCAAGCACAATTCTTTTTCAACTATGAACTAGCCAACATAAACTGAAAGTAAACTAAGAGGGTGTTTGGCATTGCTTTTGGTATCAATTTTAGAGCAGAGTAACCAAGTAGAGTAACAGTACTAAAATCAGACACAACTCAATTCTGCGTCTGTTTTTTCATCAAACAGGTTTGGTGAGACTGTGAAAAGTCACTTTTTCTACAAAACACCCAACGTTAGTTTTCTAATACTGCTTGCTAACTTTCATCATTAAGTTCTCAACTTCAATCACTTCTTTTTAAAACAAAAGCAATATCAAACACCCTCTAAACAGAAAATAAAAAGGCTTTGTCAAAATTTACTCTTTGACCACATGAACCAAGATTTCCTTGCTCATATCTTGGCCGTTCCAAGATATCCTCTGAAAATGAAGCTTCCATCGCTATATCAAAAAACCCACAAACAGTTAGCTCAATTTTCTCTACTAACATTCAGTAATCTTCATCCGGTTCCTTGGCAAACAACTAAATGTATGAATTTGGGGAAAAGGCAAACAGTTTTC
>JACFYI010003092.1:2271789-2286385 GCA_014898755.1 Handroanthus guayacan | reverse complement strand
ACCTCTTCCAACAACTGCATTGTTTGCACTCAAAATCAAAAAACACACAAAAACGCTGTAAAATCTCAAGTTTTTTTCAGCCATTTCTTGATTTTTTTTCTTTTTTCAATTTTTTGTGCGTGAACTCTGTGTGTGTGTGTGTGTGTGAGTGAGTGAGGTTGGCAGAAGGTTAAATGAGCTGAGGGAAAGCGGTGGTTGGGGAGAAGTAAATGTATTCACTTGTATGATGTTCTTTGCAGTAAATACATACATAGCAATAATTTCTGAGCTGTTTTTTAGTTTTTCCCACTCATTGCCCAATTTTCTATTCTGAACGGCGTTTTATCTTCTATTTCCTTGTATAAGTACAGGATTGTAAATGCAGTATACCACTTACATCCTTTATTTCATTTCATATTTCATCGCATATTTCATTACATGAGTCTCACGTCTATAACATTCTGTGTTTTTACGAAGAAATAATTTTTACTCATATATTTGTGATATAGTATAGAAGATGAAATGTATATTTGACATAGAGGATCCTAACAGGCCATATACTTGGCAGTTATCCATATAATGAATTGGAAAAATAAAATAAGAATTCAAATAGAAGATCCAATATGCATTTTATGTAGCTCGTTAATGATTTTTCAGAATAACATGGCTTCAGATTATACGTTTACTTTTAGTAATTTCATATTTTTATCTTTTTATTGTTTGCTCTCATTTTTTGAGCCATTCTACATGGAAATTTTTACCTGAAAAAGCTCAGTTCTTGCCCAAACAGTGATTGAGACTACAGAACTGACTACTGAGTAAAAGACTGAATTTTTTTATTTGTGTAAAAGTAAAAACACACTTTGTTGTTGGTAGGATGAGAAATTACAGAGGGTTTTTTACTGGCCATTTTATGGTTTAGTAACAAATATTTGATGTAATAACTAGGCATCGGCAATAATTTTTTTTTTTCTTGAGAGATGCATCGGCAATAATTGGCCCTGTGGATTTATTGATTATTAATAACAATATTAAACACATAATTATGATCTTTCTTTTCTCTTTATTTTTGTGTACCCCTTGCATTAACACCCAAAATTTCCACAGTAATATTTTTATGGCATGTCGTGTTTGTTAATTCGTTTGATAGAAATCACAAAAAGTTATATAATTAATTATGTGTTGCTAAAATCATTTATTAAGAAAATTATGGTTGTAGAGTACTGAAATATTTGAGTCAATGATATACTGACATTCATGTGAGGAATTATTAACATTTAACAAGTTGTAGCATACGATGCGAGGTTAGATATTGATTTCAAATGTGAACATTAAAAGTTCATTAATTTCAACAACAAAATGGTACAAAGAAATCAGATTTCTGTTCAAGGCATAAAGTGCTAAACGCCACTTTTCCCATAGCGGGAGGAGTCGATCAACACTGCACCTTTAGTTAATCTGTTTCTTACCGTCTTAGCCAAGTTGCTTTTCTTTCTTTTTTCTTGAGTATGACTGATTCTCTAACCATTCCTATGAAAGTCGAACCTATGAACTAACTACTTGCAGGTATGGAAACTTGTCATAAAAAATATATTGATCATATATACGTGTGTATGCATGTGAGATAAATAAATTTCACAATAATGTTACCTTCATTATACGTATTAATGATATACATGGTTTGTTCGTCGTCAAGGGAAAGTAGTTTCAGAGGGTAATTATCTCAACACCACCAGAGGTCTAGCATAATCACCACAACATCTCATAAAGTTTGGATAATTGTCATTAGATCTCTTACCATTAATTTAGCTAATGAATAATTGTAGTCATACCTCTGAAAATTCTAAAATATCATAAATAAATCTCCAAAATAAAGAAATATACCTGTAATTGTGTGGAATTATTTAACAGCTAAACTAACACAAAAATATAATGCTAATTATCCAAATATAAGAGAATGTGATAACAATTATACCAAACCACTAGAGTATTTTTGTAATTATTCCTAGTATCAATCATGCTTCTGATGCAAGGAGAACCATCGCCCCTTGCATGCGCGTGCAGTTGACTATTGAGAACTCGCTTCATATAAATGATTCATTATCATTCTTACCTCATATTATAGTCAAACTCAAATATGCATCTTTTTTTCCCCATCCTTGAGTTGACTTAGTATTAACGTCAACCCATATCGATCTTGAGGATAGAAGACCAATTAATAATTCATATAATTGCAAAACAAAAAAAATTATAAAAAATCAATTCCAATACAAGAAAGATCGTGGGGAAACCAAAGAAAAAAAGTGATTGGCTGATATGGGCGGCAAGCTTCAATCCAGCAACATTTATTTTACTTCCCAACAGTAAAAAGTGGATTTTGACCCCCAATTAATTCAAATTCCCATACATTGAATGCACGCATGACTGTGGGACAGTTGAGATAGCCGCAAAGCATTTATAATGCCATCATGAAGATGGAATCAATTCCAAAACTGTAAGAATATTTTAACATTCAATTTTCAGATGAAAAAGGCATTATGGCTATACATATTACGAACAACCAAGCTAGTAAAGATAAGTGACAAGAAATAGATTAGCTAAAAAGATGCAAAATATTCTTACATCCACAAATGCAGTAAAAGAATTGCAGTTATGAAGAAGACGTTTTAAGGCTTCCATAATTTCATCGTGCAGTCTTCGCTGTAAGTGGCGATAAGGTTTATGTGGGGATGGTGAGCGAGGCCAATTACATCCTTCTCATGTACCTGTCAGAAGGAAGACATATTGATTTACTTGTATGAGAAAGTTTACACTCACACCCCCATAAGGGTTGGTTACCAAAAAAGATTCTTAAGAGTTGGATCCTTTACAAAACAAGAAAGAAAAATGGGGGAAAAAAAGGAAACTTAACATTTGCTTTTGTCTCGTAAATTTCACGAGCCATTAGTCAGTGTTACAAAAATTTTAACGAACTTGACTCGGAGGAGGGGAGGGGGGGGTGTTATTTATAATTTCAAAAGATAGAGGGTGCTCTTTGTAAGCGGCCAAATCTCAAGGGGGCTTTTGGTAATTAACCTTATAATTCTCCTTTGAGGTTTGCATCCATCTTATAGATTTCATGAGACATTAATCACAATTACAGAAATTTTACCAGAAAAGGGGTATTTGTAATTTTTACCATACTTGTGCATGTAGATACATTACTCTCGTAGGCATTTTAGGCAACACTAGTGAAGATGCTTATAGAACTTAACAATGGCATATAGGGGAAGAAGATGATGATGAAACTCAGTGTTAACGTTTTCTTAACTTCAAATGTGGTAAAAAACCTACCTTCATTAGATGCTCTAGCTTGCCAGACTGATAACTGAAGCAGTACAAATTTCTGCATATAAGAGTAACCAGTTCGTTAAACCATCCTCGCAAAGGCCCGATAATAAAAAAGGCAAATGATTGTAGTTGCAGAGTAGAACTACACCAAGACAAATACCAGATTTGGTGATAAAATTAAACAAAAGTTATTCAATGAATACCAAAATTTTCATATGAATTCCTTGGAAAAATATTCCATTTCAGAAACATAAGGGAAAAGTTTCTGACAAAATATGATAACCTTTTGTAGGCTTTTGACCATCCAT
The DNA here is from genome assembly GCA_014898755.1 of Handroanthus guayacan. Lineage (NCBI taxonomy): Eukaryota > Viridiplantae > Streptophyta > Magnoliopsida > Lamiales > Bignoniaceae > Handroanthus > Handroanthus guayacan. Next base: position 2,282,768 of record JACFYI010003092.1, on the reverse strand, counting down.
GAGAGGGAGAAAATGAGAAGCGGTGCATTTCGTGCAAAACATTTCAGTCAATTAAATCTAACAATAAGAGTAAAGTCCCAGTTTCTTCCTTGATAGAGAAAATAATACAACAGTTACACAATGAAAGCAACCAAATTGTGATTTCACATAAAAGCATGCTACCAGCTTTTCTAAATGGGAGAATCGTGACACCTCAAAAAATATAGTTGGAGCTTGAAGCCGTTAAGGGGACATGCTAAACATTACTGTTGCCTCCCACAGATATAAGAAAACTATTCTGCAAACCATTTGCATGAAAATGGCAAACATATGCCCTTGCCCTTTGCGCCTCCTGATAGTGGATTAGTTTATGTCCCCAGCAAATGTTAAATGTACAGTTCATCACCCTTTTAGATAGAACATTTAAAAGTTTATCTTCTCCAAAATCACACAAGCATTGAGCATCTATCAGTAGCATAGACTACAGGATTTGTTTTGGATATAATCAGGTATTGCAATATAACTACCTGGTAGTTTGTCCAATAAAGAATATCCCCAAAGTATATGTAAGCTATGACACAAGAGAAAGCAGAAAACAAGTTGGCAATGCACAACAGAACCTACTAAAGCAGTTCATCTTCAAATGATGACAGGGTTACATAATGCAGTGCAAAGAAATCAATGAGGTCACTGAACATAGGACTTCATTTTCATCGTACCTGTCTTCACCAACACAATAAATCCATTCCCCTTTGGGTGATACACAAGCTGCCATAAAATCTCCACCTTCTCTTTTACCGGATGAAAAACTTTTCACAACCTTCATAAAGGAATTAGATGCACATTAGAGCAAAGCAGTTTCAGTTTTCCTCTCCTAGTAGAAAATATTCAAAGAAACTTGAGAACCAAGAAAATAAAATATACATTTGATAGTATTAACACCCAGTGTTATAATCATGCTCATAATGTAAAACAAATCCTTAAGAAACCAGTGTTCAAAGTCCAAGATACTGTCTAACAACACCTAATGGGACAAAACAGGAGACGGTCGAAATGGAAGAAGAAATTTACAGCATCTGACACCTGGAAGCTTGAATTGCATATGCATGCATAAATGTGAGTAATGGAAATAGTTGAAGTCATACCATATTGCTGCTAGATGGAGAAAAATAGAAAATCGAATAAGAATGCTGCCTTTACAAAGCTTGACACAATAATACCAAACAATTAGTAGAAGGCATTGGAATGTCATTTCTTTATTTAAAAGAGCGGCAATGTTCTGTTTATCCCCTTGTTCTTTTCCCGGTTCAGTATCTCTTTTCCTTCCCTTTTCATTTTTAATTTTCACTTCTATTTTTTCTTTTCTTCTTGTTTGGGTAGGTTGAGGTGGGGGCATAAACCAGTGATAGGCAACGGATAATGATTACCTGCCCTTGGAGTGTCATCATGTATATTGACGATGTCTTATTGCACACAACTATATGATCTGTATTTTTGGGGAAAAGATGGATAGAATTCACAGATGCATCACCTCCCTGAAACATATGAGTTAAAGGCAATCAATTAAATTGTATACATAATAATTATACAAGAACAAAGTTCTGCAGTTATTTAAAAAAAAAAAAGAAAAGGAAAAAAAGAGAAAGAAAGAAAAAAAGGTCTAAACAAATTTAGCAACACGTTTTGAGCTTAAAGCCTCAATTTACTGACGAGATGCTAACAAAATGAGTACCCTTAGAGGAGGTGGGGGCTTAAATGTCTGTAGACAATCTGTCGTCTTTACATCCCAAACCTGAACAACATTATTAACACGTATTACAAGCAGGAAGGTCAAAGCCAGCAAATTTTAGCCCTCAATTGATAATAACTAACAAATAAACCAAGATCACTTACTTTCACCGTGCAATCACTGGATGCAGTTATGACACGAGAACCATCAGCAGTGAAGATGGCATCATTAACATAAGATGCATGGCCACGGAACTCCTTCAACATCTTCCCTGACTTCAAGCCATGAATCCTGTATAAAATACGAAAGCCAAGGAGTGCATAAAGAGTGACTCATAACTCAAGGAACTACTAATTATCCAACTTCCAACTGTCTCTTAGTTTTTAAAACTAGTGGCTTTGAGGGTAGGGGAAAATTTAAGACTTCAGAATAAGATGCATCAATAGCCCAATTGAATAGTCATAGTTCATAAGTTTAACAAACCTAGCAGTGCTGTCAAATGATGTACTTAACAACTGAGTTCCATCTCGAGAAAAGGCAACACTAGTGACACCCTCCGAATGTGCACGCTCCAGCCGACGCAAGCACTGACCAGTTCTGATACGCCAAACCTGTACCCAGATATAGAAATTGTTAGATTCATGTGCGTTGATAAATTATAAGTCTAGCCATAAATGTTTTTCAAATGACACGATGCCATCACAAAAATAAACGGATATTACGTAGCAGCATATTAATGCAATCATTAACTACAATTATTCTCCCCTAGTTTCTTCCTTCCATTTTCCAGTGTTGACAATTTGAGGTTCTTCATTTTCCGCGATCTTCAAGTGTCTGGGAGATAATCCGCAGGAAGAAACAGGTAAAGAGATCTCACATGAGAATTAAAATTTCAAACAACCCTCACCTTTATTTTCCCATCTTGTGATCCAGATGCAAGCATCTCAGAATCTCTACTAAAATCAACACAGAGGACAGCATCATCATGCATCATAAATGTTTCCTGCCAAGATATAATCACTTAGCACAAGGTAGTATAATCAAGTGTCACAAGTGTGCATTATGTCCGCGTAAGCAATTGAAATGTCAAGGCCTTCAAATTGGTACCCCCAGAAACTATATAAAACAAGCAACAGGTGATATGGAGAGTTCCAATTCTAGTGGAAACTGAACAGATAGAACTCGGGAAAAATAAAAATAAAAATTTAAAAAGTAAAAGAGAATTGAGAAAAAGGGCTCAACATTCTTCAGTCAGAAACAGATGGAAAAAACAACACCACCACCACCACACACAGAGAAGCAAATAACAATTTGGGGGGAAAAAAAGGAAAAACCCAACAACAACAACAACAACAACAAAAATAAACAGTTTTCATGTCCATTGCTCAAGGAAATTACAAAATAAATCAAAAGTAGAAGCAATCATGGAACCATAAAACAACACTCAAATACTCAACCAAAATAAAGTAGATCCTGCACATGATAGAGCAGGAATGATAAATCAATCTAACAAATAGGAAGAAAAGGAAAAAGAAATTACAATAACCAACTTACATCAGCCTGGTATTGAAGATCCTTCTTCAGTTTTCCACTTATATGATCCCACACCTACAATGCACTAAAATGAGCAACCAACATTGTAACTCCAAGAGTTACAAAAATGAGAGATTTCACAAAAATAACCTCAATAAATCCATCAACTGAACAAGAAACAAGAAATTGCCCATCTGGAGAAAACCGAGCACCCTCCGGATGACTATTCTTCCCAAACTGCAGTTAACAACCATGGAGTAACCATGAAAAATCTTAAGTCTCGAAGGTAAGAGGAGAAAAAGCCAAAAAAAAGCATAGATATTCAGAACGAAAAAGGCATGTCTAGCAAGGAATGATGATCCAAAGAAGCAGAAAATGGCAGAATCCTTCATAAGGTTGAAATGATCTTTTAATTTTTCAAGCATGCTCGTCAATAATACAGGACAAGTGGATGGGTATACATATATGAAAAAATTAAAGAAGCCTCAAGAAAAGTTTAATAGGAGAGACAAATATCATATGCAGCCAAAAGACAATGGTAGAGCTTTCATGAGAGGTGATCAAATACTTCACAAGCATGAGACGAGACAGCATGGAAATATCAATAGTACATTTACATGAAACTAGCAGTTTAATAAGAACATCACACCCTAGTCCTGATATACAAATAAAATATGAACCCATCATCCACAATCGAGTTAGATGTACCACCTACCTTTATAGTGTGACCAAGCGTTGTTGGGTACATATCTTCTACATCTTGTTTCATAGCAGCCGTTCCTCGGAACAGATCAAATTGTGTTCCAGGTGGAAGTAAACCTGATAAGGCCAGAGAATGATTACACAATATATAAAGCAACATCTAACAGGTACACCAGAATTTAACCAGAATCAAACTAGAAACTTCAAAAAATCTTAAGGATGAGTAGTTTGTCAATAATGGTGACATGTCACAATCACATCTTTTTCCAAGGAAAAATGCTTTTCACACTGTTTGAAATATCAAACGATCATATGTTCTCATGTTGACCATTAGTCTTCCTGAGTGATTTGTTATTATGATACTTCTTTGACAACCGTCCTTCATTGCAGTTGTGGTATGTCTGAAAATGAGTTGACCCTTATCAAGTCATCTCAAAACAGCTATCACCATGTAACAAGGTTGTTGTACTCTTTGACAATTAATATTTTCTCTTTCATAAGAAGCATTGCGGTCACATATTACCAAAGAATGTCAAATTAAAGTTCTTTTCCCTTTATCCTGTAAGGATGACCTGTGGAGCAATTGTAGTTTTTAACACAAGCACACAAGAGAGAGTTAAAATGAGATAACAATAGCTCAAATCACATGGGCCCTCCTATCACATGAAACCTTGATGCTGCTGCCACTTCAGAGCCTGACCAATCAAAGCCATTAATCGTGACGGTGGAACCACTGAAACTTCTGCTGCAATTGCTGAAAATATAGTTGAACAATGTATGTCAGAACATTTAACACAAAAAGAAACTAAAAAACATACAGAAAATTCAACGATCTAGCTGTCCAATAACACTGACTCATGCAGTCTATTGAGTATTTATGTATTCGATCACAATATGATGAATACGTGATTGAATCTCATGTGAAGTTATATAACATGCCAAATAAAGGCATCGCTGCAAGACCCAAGTGTTCAACTGTGGAGACCTTGAAAGGACCTACAAAGACTACTTGTTCACTTTTTGACTTCTACATAAATTCGAAGGTACCTTATCTATCTAGCAAAAATTTTGTCACATGCTAGATTTAGGTACTTAGAGATCAGTGACACTGTTAAACATACTAAGCACAAGGTACTCGGAATTTCCCAATCAGGTTCTAGCCATATGAGAGGAGAAAATACAACATAAAAGCATCTCACCAACATTAGGTATCACAAATACAACCAAACATGATCTGATAAGTGAATTAAAACGGAAAAATTATTAGGACAAAACCTTGGGCAATTTGAGCACGCCTTTTCTCCTTTGTAGAGTCTTGATACACCTGTGCATAAGATGTAAACAACATCACTTCAAAATCAAAAAGTAACTCATTTTAAGTGTGAAATAGTACTTTACAAGTTGTTGGAATGACAAAGGCAACTAGTCTGATCCAGTTGTTCAAAAGCTAATGACGAACTACAAAATTTATATAAGAGAGAGCACAAGGGATGAAAATCCAGTTGCAACATGGAACATATGCCGAGAAAAATTATGTTTTTTTCACATAGTTGTTAAAGCAACTGGAAGTAAAAGTGTCCTAAGCATGATTCTACATGTAATTTAGACTTTGATAGGATGTACATAGATAAGCTAAGGTGAAGTTCCAAGGCCTCAGATAGAGGCCAGAAATCCTCAGAATAAAGAACAATCACCCGTACCTCATTCGGGTCAAAGTAAGTCCGAACCAATAGATGCTCAAGTCTTAAGTACCGCTCTGGTTGCTCCTGTTTCATGACACCCATCACCTGGGTTTGTCTTAATATAGCACGTGCTGTATCAATCTCTCGAAGTTCAATCATTTCTAGAACAATCTACACCAAAAAAAAAAAAAGAAGAAGAAGAAGAAAAAATTATATAGAAGACAGATACAGCATGAACTAAGGTAGACCCATTACATTTTTTCTCATGTTAGAATAACTCCAAGGAAATGAGGGTACTTTAAATTTTAGGGTCTAATTTTTCATGAAATAGCTACCAAAGCTAACAAAAGATTATCAGATATATTCTTATGTGTTGACCAATGACATATATGCAAGAAGTCCTGAAAGAAGACCAAAAGAACACTAAAGTTGGAGAAGCTCATAGATTTCAACCTCAGAAGCTGATCTGCAGGTGAATGAAGCAACTTATTTGAATTTTCCATTCTTCTCAAATTTCCAATAAGTTTTGCTTACCAATATCACAATTTATACATTATAGTTGAAAAGGATAATGTAATGCAAGAGTTCATGACCATAAAAACAAATAACGCAACATGGATAGCTTTAACACATATAAGCCTACCTGCTCATACAGGTCTTCCAGTTTTTTCCGTGGAAGCTTGAGTTGTGCAACTTGAGGTAAGATTGCATCCCACCTTCCGCTGTTAATATCAGCAATAAAAGTTTCAAGGCTGTCCACTGTATTTAAAGAAACTTGACACTCATTCTGCAGTGTTTGAAAGGTTTGATGCAGGGAGTTCTCTTTGCAGAATTGAAGTACTATCTTGATCACACTGCAAGCAAATACATGATAGAAAGTTATATTCATGACTACTAAGAGCATAACAAGATAGCTCAAATTATTTGCAAGGACTAGCAATATAGTCAAAAACCAATATATAAAACTCCTACGGTAAAAGAAGATAAAAGCGAGACTACATAGTAAACCAAATGGTACACTTCTGATGTTCGTTTTTCAGGTAAAATGGCTTAAATATGAGAGATTACAATTCAACAAATAATAAAAGACTGTTAAAATCAAGTAAATGAACAATTAGATCCTCATCCCATGAAAATCTATAACCCTTCTGACTGAAAATGCAGGCACCATATCACGACCAATGAAAAAAACCATAGCACCATAAACTTATTCTAAGTACAGAAGAAGATAAGAAAAGGGTAAAAACAGTGAAAAGGGATATTGAGAGAAGAACTTAAATCATTTAGACCTTCAACTAAAAACCACTTAATTATAGAGCTTTTCTCCCGATGATTACCAAAATTAAGACAATATATGCTGAAATCGACCCAATTCCAAAAATTTTAGTTCACCTCCCAGCTCAGAGTACAGAAACGACAGCAAATAAGCGCTAAATCTTTCAAAAGTTTTAACTTTCGCGCACTTCGTTTAAATTCATAATAGCTATGGAAACAAATCAAACAAATAATATCCGTGGGTTCCCTTAGCAAGAAACGCAGCATACAGTCATGTAGATATTCTGCAATTAGCTGTTGAAGGTAAAGCTTACTCTCGAGCTTCAATTTCCAGTGTCGACGACATGGCGTTTTTTCGGAGAATGTGGTAATATTCAAAACCCTGCCAAATTGAAGCCCCAACTCGCGTCTGTGTTTGAGAGCGAGAGAGAGATTTTATTATAAATTACAGGAACCCTAATTTCCCCAATTTTCCAAGGAATTCAATCTTGAAATTTCCCTTATGCGACTTCTACTACCGTAACATACCATGGAGGAGATAGCGTAACTCCATACTATGACTATATATAAAGAAAAACCAAAATTGTAGAATTGGGAATTGGGACAGATTAGTGTGACTGTCAGACTGTGTGAGTGCACATAGATGTGTTTAATTTGACTCTTTGATTCAAATTATAAATGGATTTGTATAATTTATTTTATAATTGTAGTAATGAGCATTTTCAAGAGAAAATCAATATAAATAATAATTATACCCTATGATTTATACAAATAGACAAATAAATCATATTATGATACAAGCCATTCAACTAGAATAATTATCAGGTACACATTATTCATACGTGAGAGATGAAAAAGAAAAGAAAAAAAATATATTATGGACATGTATTAAAATTTGGCATCATAGATCATGCATAACATCTACATATATTTAAACTTTTATTCAGAGCGATGCCTAGGCCGGGGGTGCTTGTAATATTTTGACATGGGATGTATTTTATTTGATAATTTTTTGAATGTTAAATATTATTGAATAAGTTAATTTTTATTAGCACTAAAAGCACATCACATAGTTGATTTAATGGGCATGTTTAGAAAAATTTTATCCAAGACCATTCATTTTAGATTATTTATATATTATTTTGATAACTAGCAGCCTATGAATTTGTCAAGAACAAAGCTATGTGGCCCAGGAAGCAAATGTTTCTCGATTTCTTTTGTATATGGGTAAAAATAGCAATTTACCCTATAAAATAGGAAATATGTAAAATGTTTCTCGATTTCTTTTGTATAGTAATTAACGGATGATGAGCTAAAATTAAGCTTTTAAAAACCAGCGAGTTCGACCAGGAATCTATAGGTTCTTTAAGCTGGTTGATGCAATAAAACAGGTTGGCAACTGAATCAGTCCAAACTAGTCAAAATCGGGAAAACTAGTTTGGTGGTTGAACCTTCTTTTGTTCTCTTCATTTTTGTTTATGTTTCATTTAAAGTTTATTGTTTTAATTAATATTTAAATATTTTGATGGAATACTACTTGTGAAAAATATTTCACTAAATAATTGAAATATCTAACTTTTATTTTATAATTTTTTATATTATTTTTAGCAATGTATATATTATATTTGTATTAAAAATTTTTATAATGTCATACTTGTTAACTGAGTTATTAAACTGAATGAACCAATTGTACCTGTAATCTATATGGTCATGTGCTTTATCTCCAATTTGATTTTCAAAAATTGCCTAAAATGATTAAGTGAGAGATTGTTGAATCACACCCATCATGGTGCAATTGTATATCACGTAAAATTTGAATTAGTGCCTAGACTTTCAAATCAAATGGACAATTTTCACATTTCGAACTCATGATACTATATAAATTGATTAGCATATTCACATTTTTATGTTAATGGATATGTAGGCAATTTTCTATCAAGAAAAATGAAATGAAAAAAAAAAAAATAACCAACTTGTTTCAAGTATTCTTATACGTATTTCGTGATCATTTTGGAAGATTTTTGAGAACATTCTTAGATTAATTGTTAAACATGATCAATAAAGTATACTCACTCTCTTTTTAGACAATGATAAAAAGGCAATAAAATCAAGTAATGAGGGCTTATGTTATGTGTACAAGATATCCTTAAGAATTCGCTTTAAAGAAAGGAATATCAACTAGTTGATTACAAAATACTTTATGAGACAATAAATCAGCAATTAACATGGAGATAAAAAGAAAATGCTTTCAATACATAAATCAAATAACTTAGAACGACATATTAAATAAAATCAATTCCTCCAAACCCATATATGAAAATACAAGATTACATAACAACACCACACAAAATTACATCATAATTAGGTTTAAAATTAAGACACCCTATAGCTAGAGTTCATCACAAATGCAAATTAACTAAGACCACACACACACACACACACACACACACACTAGAATTTCATTATTTTTCCTTACAACAAAAACCATATAATAAATATAAAATGAGCATATATAGGCTAAAACTGATATGTCTCACTTGGTATAGTTAGTGGGCACTGTGTCTGAATGTTAGTAGTTAGTGGGTATTGACTGTTGTTAGTCAGCATTGGTGCTAATTCACACATCGCATACTGCTCATCTACCTGCATCCACAAATTAATAAGGCCAATAAAATAATTATCATAATTAGCAAATTGTATAATTTCCTCATTGTCACAAAAATTAAACTTTTGTATATATTGATGGGATAATTACCTCAATATCCAAGAGGTTTGAGCTAATTATAGAAAGTAACCTTATGTGGCTTGAGAAATTACAATAATACCTCAATCAAAAGTTAAGCAAGACGTAATAAAACTTGTCAGGATGTAATTACAATTTATGTTATATAAGTTTCGTGAAGTTTTTTAGCAGTTAAACAAACAACAAAGGCAGAGGGTATTATTGTCATTTGCAAACCATTAAAGATATTTCTACAATTAAATCAAGCCTGGCGGAAGGTTGAGGCCCTATGTTAATTATACCTTCTGTTGCAAATGCTTATTTGCCGCTTGGAGTATCCCTTCCTATTCAATACATAATAATATCATGATAAAAATCCAGATATTCAATAATTAATGATCAAGCACAAAAAATTAATTTAAATATAAGTATTTATTAATTAAAAAAAAAATCCCCGCAGGATTTGTCTCAATTATTTGGACATAGTTAATTGCAAACCTTATTCTTCAGCAACTGGATTTCTTGAACCATAATGTCCATCTGTGTGTCATTATATATACATGATTAATTATACTTTAAAGTTGTAAAAATTATAAAAAATGAAATTAAAAAAAATAAATTATTTAAATTTCTAAAATATGCGTTCATGTTTAACTAATTACCTTTGCTGAGCGAACATGATCAATCCAGATCTCAAGACGTTTCTCAATGACATTCAACTCATCAAGAGTCATCGCGCCAGCTCCTCCTCTAGAAATGAACCTAATTTTTTTTTAAGTATATTTTATTAAAAAAAAAGGAACAATAAAAATTAGGGAGGCAATAAGAAAATTATTTTACATTTTAGTTTTTAATGATATGATTAGGATAAAAATGAAATTAATTAATTACCTCAATCCTTTCTGGAGTATCTCAATCTCATGCTTCAGCATGCTAATCTCTTCTTTTGGGTCCTAAAACGGGGAAAAGGAAACAAAAAAATAAAAAATAAAAAATAAGAGAGAGAGAGAGAGAGAAGGTTATAACATAATTATGTTTTAGCGATTAAAGTTGATAACACCTCTTAATGCTTTAGAATTTTGAGAAATAATTATGGGATAAAATATAAAAATTTTGATATAATACGTGATGAAAAAGAACAACTTATGCATTTTCAATAGAAAAATGATGAATTACATTATTTGTGAAATTGAGATATAACAAGGTATACACTTTTTAAATCATAATTAAATAAAATATTATTACTAATGGAACCTAATAATTTTGAAAATACAAGTAGCGCTTCTCGTGTTGCTTCCTGGTTGGGGGTGGGGGTGGGGGTTAGATTTTGCTGTTTTCTAGTATTTGGGAGAGGTGT